>JAMKCH010011611.1:0-45548 GCA_023653785.1 Ophioderma brevispina
ACTCGACATATTGGAGGAAAACTCGATACACAGCGAGGTGAAACTCGACATGCGCGGGAAAACTCGCCATGGATTTGATACGTGGAACGTAAAAACTGACATGATTTATGTCAACACACTCACCCTATAGAAAGGCACAACTCGATGTATAGAGGGCAACTGGACATATAGCGCTGTAAACTATCTCGACATATAACGCTGCACACTCGACATATGGCGAGGAAACTCGATACACAGCGCGTGAAACTTCGACATGCGCGGGAAAACTCGACATGATTTGATACGTGGAGCGTGACCATCCCAAACGTAACCGTGATCTATTGTTTGAGTTTCTTAGCCCGGCTTTAAGGGATATGCATTGACCCGGGCATTATCGATCTCTTAATCGAAGATTGTCTCCCAGCTTTTCAGGATGTTTTCCACTTTGTAATGATTTAACTATGGGGGGAGGGTGGGGCACAGGATACCAACCCCGTTTTAGAAGTATCTCCACAACAACCCCCAAACGAGCCGATTCAATTGCTTCCTTTAGTGTTTTGGCGGGGGTTTTGGTTCTTTGGAAAATACAAAAGCCCTAATCGATGGCACAGGCCTCTAACAAAATGTGAAATCTGATCAGTATCCCCTTTTTTGTATTGTGGGTGACAGTTTAAACATGTCGGCTGCATATCATCCACGGACTCCCCTTGTTTTTGTTTCCTGACAGTACATCTAGTTTCAAGTTGCCATTTCCAGCTCTCTCCCAACTTACTTTTCAAAGTTTGTTTAATTCTTGCCAAGTGGATTTGTCCCAGTTGATAAAGATTGAAAAACACTAATGCATTGCCGGAGCAAACGTGTTTGGAAAAGACAATTTTTGTTTGTCCGCTGTCAATTTTGTCGAGTTGTAGTCGGGCATCGAATTGTCTACAAAATTCATCAAAATCCTCGGAAGGTATGCCATGGTACATTAATTTGAACCCTGCCATACAATACTTGGAAGCCATAGCTAACTCTTGTTCGTTTACTTCCTGTTCTTCCATAAATACAAAACACCTATCAGAATGGAGTATACTTAATTATGGCGGACAAATCAAAATTCTCTATCCAATGCAATCAATATAATAAAATAAAAACAACTTACTATACCCCTTTTAACAACGAAGTACATATAAACATACCTGTATCGTTGTTTTGTCGAATACAGGGGTTAATCGTCGTCCAGCTCTGCTCGTCTTTAGAAGTAGGTACCGAGACCGAACTTCCCTCCAACACCCAATATCTAAGGAAACTTGGGGACTCGATAATAAGTCAAAAGTCACGCAAAGATATACTTATTCTTAATAATTTTAATAAATGACTTTAAACTCAACTCATTAAATAAGGAACTCGCGAGCCAACGTAGGATAATAAAGAGCACGACCCGACGTCGTCTCACGTACAGAACTGGGCGATGACTGACCCCGAACAAAGGGCGACCAGTCATTTTATTGAGAAGAGGTTGGGATTGCGCAATAATATAACTAAATGAACCAACTCACTCAGTATGAAATAGCGCCATACATTACCATTCGACCCACTTCCGGGCCAACATGATATTTAATCATATATCCACCATCCAGGCCCCCGACAGCACCTCAGCTAGTCAGACATTCTAAAAACCAAAAATGATCCCATTCATGGGACTGGGGCAGTCAACCGGAAAACTCCAGCAACATCGTGACATTCCTTTAAACATAATGAAAATTTTTCATCATCCGTCTACGGAATGACCCGTTATGTTCGTAAAAAGACGGTCTCTATTTATGATGATATTATGAGAATGATGTGGACAGTTTTGTGATAACTGAACCTGGTTGGCTGAAAGGGCGATCCTGTGGTCATGCTGAGATTGCTGCCTGAGGGATATCCCTTCTGCACTTTCCCAGGAGGCTGAGACCATGGTGGTATGGGATAATCCACAAACCTTGCCTAAACATTCAAAATCCACCCACAGGCATTAACACACCTTCTTTGAGCAGCTTGGTGGAAAAACAAAACTAGTGTAGACTCATCCCTGTTATCGTTCCACCACCTTCAGGGAAAAGGTATCAAAATAAGTCAATTTTAAATGAGGTGATACTTTCCTTATGAGATTGCTCTTGGTTCCCGCTCTTAAAAACGATACTGCTGGGTGATTTCAACATGCATGTCGACCTCACCGCTTAAAACCGGAGTCGATTCATTTTTGGAGATTCTTGCTGATAAGGTTTTCATCAACATATCCATGGCCCTACCCATAAAGATGGTCACCCTCTGGACCTGATCAATCTCGTCTTGAAGATGGATTAGTTGCGGGGTGGGGCCTCTTGCCTGGGCTAGGCTCTGATCATCGTTTGATTAGTTTTTGATAAGATTAACAGCCAGAAATCACCACTAATGAGAACTATCGTGGGCACCATAGGAAAAATAAAGAATGTTGACAAGGACTCGTCCAAGGACATTTCATCCATGATTGGCAGGCTTGACCTTTCGTGATGGCTCAGGTGATGAGGGGCTTGGTAAGATTTGAGGCAGTCGTTAATTAGTGTACTCGTTTCCCATGCACCTCCTCAACCAGCGTTCCAGCATTATTAGAACAGATCACCTGGTTTAATAAAGATATTGATGATGCCAGAAGTGAACGTAGACGTTTAGAGAGTAAATGGGTAAAAACTAGAAAATAGTGACGATCTGGATGCATACACGGTACAATCAGACCCAGTGAATGGTAAAAAACTCCCACATTCATCATGATAAGGAGGTTTATTACAGAGAACAATTACAACATGCTAACACAAATACCATGTTTGCTAGCTTTGAATTAAGCTTCTGAACCCCAAAACTACACAACTCTACTGTATTCAGCTACTGAACTAAGCAGCTCATTTGCCAGGTTTTTCAGCGACATGGTATACAAAATCAGACGGGACCTGTAATTATCAGGTCCAACTAGGGGGCGATGAAGGATCCAAGCGGGACAATACTTGATGAGACCGTTCCAATAAATGAGTTTAATACAGTCACTGTTGAAGAGGTCACCAAGGTGAGTATGTCACTCCTCAAAATCATTTCCTTAGACACCGTCCATTGGTGTTTTACTTAATGGAGAATTGTTGCAACTCTGGACTGAGCCATGAACACTGATCATTAACAAGTCTAACCGCACTGGTGTTTTCCCGCTAAGCCGGGAAGCTGCCGTTTGACACCCATTCTCAAAAGGCGTACCTAGACAAAGAGGTGTCAAAAAACTATCGCCCTGTGTTCAAATATTAGCGCATGTCTAAGGTCATGGAGAAAATAGTGAGTGCCCAGGATAATAAAGGTATATGGTCTCAATGAACTTAAATGAGAAGTTTCAGTCAGCTAATACAAAGAACAACACAGCACGGAAACGGCACATTCTGCGTGTCATGACCGATATCCTCAATGCAATTCACAACGTAAGGCAGTTGATATTGTGCTGCTCGATCTTTCTGCAGCTTTTGATTAATGGTGATCATGCCATTATTTTGGATAGGTTTTACGTGATACTTTCAAATCCAAGTGGGGGTACTGCCGTACAGTGGATTCGGTCTTACCTGCAGAAACAACTTTTCGTGTGCGCCAATGGGGATGCAATTTCAAAAAGCATCATCTCCCTTTCGGTTCTTCCTCAGGGTACTGTGGTCGGGCCTCTCTTTTTCATAATGTACACATACGTATCGCCAATCATACGGAAGCACAATATTGCTCTTACCACATGTATTGCTGATGATGTGCACTCTATTGACATTTGATCTAAGAGTGATGGTGATGCCAATATGCTGTCAAAAAGGTCTTCTCTCTACTCTTGTATTGATGAATCAGTGAGTGGATGCGTTTGAAATTGTAACAAACTCAATTGGATGATGAAAGACAGATTTTTATCCTATTCTAGCAAGTCGCCGCAAAGATATTACCATCAGGGTCGGGACAGTGGATGTTCCCCAGTCCTTGGCAATTAGAAACCTTGGTGCTGTTGATAAGGACCAATGTTTTTTTAATTTTTGGACCTGCAACGAACAGTAAAGGTCATCATTATTAGTCTGTTAATTCCACCTTCGCAAATATTTACCGGATCCGCCGTTATAGGTGGTGAGAGTTGTCATCATCTAGTCGTTCAATGATTTTATATCGCATTGACTATCCAATTCACTTTGTATGGAATGTCGGCCAGAGATCGGGGTAAACTTCAGATTTTGCAGAAAAGAGGGGCCAGGCTGGTGTTCAGATCGGATAGAAGGACACCAACCACACACTCCTTAAAGCAGATCCAGTGCTACCACTTAGTGAGCGCGTTTCTTTAAGCTTATGCTTCTTACATTTATAAGGGCATTTCCTGGACAATTGCCATCTACTTGTCCCGAATACCTCTCTTTGTAGATTCCTGGCAGGCCAGGATTGCGTCCTGCAGAAGACAAGACGCTCCTCACTGTTTCCCGCACAAAACGGTTTCGTGGGGTGACAGGGCTTTCAGCAATGCGGCCACTAGCCTATGGAAAATATTGCCTATCTCTGGTCGCCACTCCAAGTCCATTGTTTAAGAAAGCTCTAAAAATTCATCTATTTCCTAAAGTTGATCGTGTGCTTAAATTTGTTTTTTGTTATTTGCCTCACATGATATAATATGCCCAGCTGTTTTCTTTTTTTTCAGTTAATAGTTTGATGTTAAGTCCTTATCTCAAGGTTCATCTTTTACAATACCTGTTGTATTACTATATTTTAGGCTAAATAGTAATTACTCTCTAGTTTGTAAAGCGCTTTGACCTGTTTGGAGAAGGCGCTATATCAAATGCAGTTCCGTTTGTATTGTATTGTTATGAAGATTGGTTGAGGAAGTGAGGTAAACCAAATTAAAGACTTGTAATGTCATTCTTGAAATGGTCGATAGTATCTGGTGTGTGTTGTTAATTGGTTTGTACAAAAGTGGTGTCGTATGCGTATAACACTAATTTGCAAAATGGAGAAAAAGGAATGAAAGGAGGTAGTTTATAAAGATCAAGAAAAGGAGATGGGGTCCCCGGACAGAGCCTTGGGGGGGACCCCCGAAAGAACATGAACAAAGGAAGAAGAGTTACAGCCAAGGACGGTCACCGGCCACTGGAAAACTGTTAGAAGATCGAGCACAGCCATGGACAAAAAGTGACGAGATATGCCAACAGCAAAACGTTTTTGAAGAAGCAGCCTGTGGGGAAGGGAAACTTTAGCAAATGTTTTGCCAGATCCAAAGAGGGCAACTGCCACATCATAGCGTGCTTCGAGGGCATTATGCCAGTCCGAGATGGCTTTTTGTGTAAGGAAGAGGCATTTATGTGGTTGAGGAGTTAAGGAGAAAACCAAATTGTCTTTCGGTTAGCAAATTATTTCTTGAAGGTGAAGAGAGAATGTGTTGGAATGATTTTTTTCCAGGATTTTGGAGATGATGGTTGGGAGAGAGATAGGACGGTAGTTATTTATGGAAATCTTGTCTCGCTGAAGAAGAAGAAGATCAAAAACGTCCTCTGGAGTGCATGAAATAGAGGACAGGTGGTGGGGGAGGGAAATAGAAGACATGAATGTCAGAGATATCAACACCATAATGGTTGAAACATTCACAGCAAAAAATTGCTGAAAGAGATTAGCAAGTTTTGCGGTGTGTCAGGCAGTAACGCAATTGTTATTGCATGGTATCGGGAATTGATGGGCGACAGACAAAGCCTTTACATGCCCCCAAAACGCTTACTGGACGCAATGTTCCCGGAACCATCGTAGGTGGCGTAGCTCACGGACTAGGGCTTGGGGAAAACTTTTAAATAGTTTTCGTAGAAGAGAGAAATACCAGGGTAAACGACCAAAAACGCCCAGATATCTATGATGTAGCCAACATTTTAACATTGTATCGCATGTGGAAAACGCCTTGAATGGTTTCAACAGGGTTGGAAACGCTGAAAGACATACGAAACAGCATACATTGAGCCAAAAAGTGAATTTATGATTTTATCAGTTTAAAGCCCCGTGAGTACGTAAGCCAGAGGGGAAGGATGAGCTCGGGGGGGAAGGACAAATGGATCACATGATTAAGCCGACTTCGGAAGCATTCGGATACTCGGAAACGTCACCCAAAGAATATTTTCTCTTCAAATTGATACCCAATTTGACTTGATTTGGAGTATTGTTTAAATTTTACATCGATCATTTTTCACTACGCAAAAGTATAAGTTTAGAATGTTTGACGTTTTGTTTTAATTAGGTAAGCTTTAACCATTAAATTTTCAAACATAACAATCACAATCCCGCCTTGCGGAGTGGATAAGTTCTCGGCTCGCCCCATGATCATGCCATCCGTTTCGAATCCCACACGGGGCGTATGATTTTTTTCCTTCCTCCCTTCATCTTCCATTAATAATTTAGCCACTAATGGTAGTCAAGTACTATAATTAGATTTATTAATTTTTTTTTCGCGAAAAATACGCGTTATAGGCTGGATCGGACCGTATCAAATGAATAGGTTTACACTCTTCAAAACAAGACGAAAATATTGGGAATACCGTACCAAAGGGTGGTGAATGAAAGCTGGGAATACACTAAGCAACTATATCATGATTATCATGATGATGTTGTGATGAAAATAAACAACATCCGCAAAAACAGTAGGTGAGAGGATGCATCCCCGTATGGGGAATGCATCCTCTCACCACCCAGACATCATCAATCAATCAAACACTCATTCTCCAAGCACAGCAGGGCATTGAACGCACCATTATGTGCAACATCAAATCAGTTCAAGACATGTACCAATACATTGAAATTCCTTCAGCATGCCTTCAACAAAAAAACCCCAAAGGGCCCCTTGGGAGTTATTTGGAATTTTCATTATGATTGAGATATCCATGGCATTTACGATTGCACATGTCTATACCCATAAGGGCCCCCCCCCCCATGCGCCCCGGGGGATGCGCCACAACATCTATAAATGTACAGCTGCCCCCTTCATCTGGCCGACGCAACATGGCATCTAGGGCTATCTCTAGTTCCGAAAAAGTCTGGGTGAGCCACTATCGCAAGAGAAGCAGGTAGGATTTTTTAGCACGTTTGAGTAAGTTTGATAATCTGTTTCTTAGACATTTGTACTTATCATAGATATCTAACTGCTTAGTGGATTTCCATTTCTACAATCACTAGACAACCAGGGCGGGTTTGTAGCTCTACAACGAATGGTTTTCTGCGAATAATATTAGCGTTGGCAAAAAAAAGTCATGAAAACACTCCAGCACAATTCAATGTTCAATATCAATATCATGATTCAAGCGGGGAATGAGGATAAAATTGAATTTGCTACCCAGTATCCATCAGGCATTATTTCCAGATAGAACCGGGGAACACTTTAAAAAATTGGGATTGAAATCAATACTAAAATGGGAAGCTATAGCATGATGACATGCACCAATAGGTGAAAGGTATTGACTGCACTTGATTCTTTCAACACTCTTGAATCTTGGTATGTATGCCAGATAGCAATATATTTTTTCATTCTTCTACACTTTAAATTATTTTCACATTCAAACACGAAACAAGAGACTCGTTAATATAAACATAAATGGTCTTACTCAGGAGTAAGTGGTTGGTGTTGGCCCTACATGACTTCACACATAGTGATACAAACGATGCCTTCAAGGGAGGTAGGGATGGTGAAACTCAAGTGCAGCAGCAGCTTCCAAGAGGTCCAAACCCATCATAGCAGACCTAAGGCAGTGGCATGGAGGTCACTACAGGAATGTTTGCTTGTTTGGAAGAATTTTATGTGCAACCTATTGTCGACTGAGATTCAAGAGTGTTGAAAGCCTCACGTACACTCTCATCACAGAGAAGAGAAATATTGTGGTTTCACCGGTTATGTTGCACCTCGGCAGCAATGTTCACCTTGCCAGTTTGCCACCGTGTCGTGCAGCATTAAAAACAAACAACAAATCGTAGAGGTTGCTATATGGAGAGGGCAGATACTCCCGTTGTAGACATTCCTTCTACAACCGATGGACATGGATGGACACTAAACTCTTGGCACTTAGAACCACTATGGGTTGGCGGCCCGATTCTTTTCGAAGCTCCTGCAGATGAAGAAGACGAGAGACGTCGATAACAAACCGTGATTTTCTGATGCGATGATTTTCCACCTGTTTCATCAGAGAAACGAAGACAGCATGATTCTGATGATGCGTGATCCAACTATGTCACCACAAAAATAACATTTGCATTATAAATTGCAATAACCAATTATGGACGCCATCAGCTATGTCAACTTCCCAATCCATTATGACACTGCCACGCTGAAACCCATAGCTATGTCATGCCAAGTATGACATCTCAGCAATGTCACTGCCAATTATGACACTGCCAATTATGACACCATCAACTCTATCCATTTCAAATATGTACAGGCCAATTACGACACCATTAGCACCATGCACTTAAAGACACTATCAGTGATTTATCCGACAGATTTGAAATTTGCAGAAAAGTTTAAAAGTGAAGGATAAACAGTGAAGGATCGTCTGTGAATTCTAATAAGTTCATTTTGCCAACTGAAGAATTAGTAAAAGAAAAGGCAAGAAAAAAGAGGAAAGAAAACGGCAGTGTGCAAAGATACGAATCTCCAATTAATTACGTGTGTAGTAAATGTCCGTTCGGACAATTATGACTAAAATAACCGATTTTGTCTTTATTAGGCTGCGTTTGGCAGTATTCACTTGAAGGGTATATTAGAAAACTTATAATAGTTTTAGGACATGCAAAAATCTGTTTTGATGATTTTTTTGTTACCTGATTTCACACATCACTGATAGTTGTCTTTAAAAATCTCAATCTCAAATGTCTCTGTATGCACCTGCCTATCGTTACAGTCAAGACTTAATGTAATTACACATAAGTCAGGTTGACCATTTCATTCGAGTTTTAATCTGTATGGTTTCCCACCATTTTTTCCTTTGCATTGATTGTATAATTTCCAATGGTAAATAACTGAACTAACTAATTTTAACAGCCAGGCGTAAGGATGGGGGGGGGGGTATTTAGAGGTGTTTTTATTAATTATTTTTCGTGTTTGATTTGTTTTATATATCCATGGGATGCATGGGCGATGTTGTAAACAGTTGCATTCCAAAACAAAATTTTAAAAAGTGGTTTATGTCTTTCAACCTACTGTATCCTTGGTGGGACAGTCTTAGTAATGGAACATGATCTACATTGGACTATTAATCGCGAGGTCTATTATCGTCTGAGCCATAAATATATTTACCTTCACACCTACTTGTCTTCAAGTGTTTTTCGTTAACATGGTTAACGGAATAAAGCACAGATCACATGATACAAAGTAGTAAGCCAAAGAGTAGAGTGCAATTATTAACATGTGCTTAAATTGTCGTATATATGGCGTACATTTTGAACATTTGGTCAGGAATGCTCCAGATGACCTAATTAAGCCTTATTTTTTCTGTGCTAATAATAAAATTGTCAACCGCGCCGCATCTTACCATACGATTTTCTACTTGCAATGGAATTAGAGGCAATATCAGTGCTTTGTTTAAATCAGAAAATCGAAAAAAATAATCAAAAATCAGAGTTGCAGTTTTGTAGTACGTATAGGTATAGGGATCCTAAGATATCCGACAAGTAATAGGACCAAAAAGCGCTAATAGGAAAAATCAGATATTCGAGTCATTACTGTCCGTACGGACACTTACTACACAACGTAATTGAATGGGGATTCGTATCATTAAATACTGTTGCTTTCTAGCTTTCTCGTCGAAAAAAAAAATAATTATGAGATGATTTCTACAGGACTTATCCTTTCGCTTTTAAGCTATTCCTGCAAATTTTAAGTATTTTGACTATTTATGGTGGATCAACTGATAGTGTCTTCTTTAAAAATCCTGGCTCAGGAGGATACCGCTAAACGCCCTTAGCAAAGCCTATATACTCTAAGTAGCCCATGATTTTAAGCAATATTGTTCCCATGGTCCTATAAACTGACGCGACAGTCGTAGTAGGCCATACAACCAGCAAAATTACGGTGGTAGGATGCACCATGTAATTAGTTAATTGAACCATGAGAACTGTGGAACGAAGGAGCGAGCCACCCGCCTGGACCGGTATTAGGACATTGTCGACCAATAATGCGGCCAAATAAAACATTTGATATTCTTGCAACATACTGATGATATTCCGGCGGAATATCAGAATAGAACAACACAAAACAATCCTCAATGGCGGATCCCCCACCTCCTGGTGGGGAAAACATTATAAAACTGCGACACAATGACACTTTTTTGATCGTCGAAACAATCTTGCATACATTACGCATTGAAACTCTCCAACCTCAACCACAGAGTTGGAGTAATAAAAGCTAGAGGTCGGACTTCCATCTTGAAGCGGCGAGCTCACTGGTGGACGCTTGGATGTTACCCCAAGGCCAATACAACTAAACGTACGCACGGAAAAGGAAAAATGCACTTCTCGTTGATTTCGCCAAGGGCCCTGCAATATAAAATGATCCTTTTTCTACTCCAGGAACATCATAAGGCATGTGTGTATGCAGAAAAGTTTGTCACGTCGCATAGATCGGGCACGGAGTTTTTTGCAGATTCCAAAGGCTTCTAAAATAGCATGGCTATAGACGTTCGTAGTTGCTATGACGATTGTGACGATTTAGCACAGTCGTAGTACACAATTGTAATATTATAGTATGGAACTTTGACCTAGGTAAGTGCGAAAACAGAGGCGCCTGCTCGTTCGTTGTATGTTTGGTTGAATCAGCGAAAATAAGCGTCTTTGTGCCCATTCTAAAGAAATAAACGGGAAACAGTACAGAGGCCTTGGTACCAAACTCCATTGAATTAAAGCGGGGTCCTTTCAAAGAAAAAATGTGTACTTCTTAAAACAAAGCAAGATTCGCCAACTTTGGCGCCAAAAACTATTGTGTTTTCTCCGAACTGTATCATTTAGTCATGATTACACTGGCGGACCGCCATTGTTTTTTTGTTCGTGACTACAATAAATATGGAAATTAGCTATTTAGCATTTAAAGTACATCATTCATTCATTCTAAAGTTGTTATTTTCTTTAATAAGTTTTAAAATACTCGGACTTACCGTTGTTTTGCGTAACTTATAATTAAATGTGAACGATAGAATGTTCATTCACTACATGGGGTGAATTGAATAGCTGCTGTTAATGTAAATATATACTCGGGACAAGGACATGAACTAAATTTATTACAAATCTTTAAAGCAATAATAGACAATTTGGGAAGAGCACCACAGTTTCAAAATTTGAGATTTTTGCCACAGTGGGTTGATAAATTGCTAGTAAACTATAACTGCGAATGGTAATGACACAAAAGGTGTATTTGTATAAAAGAAGCGATTTTGTACACAGAATCGGCATACCGCGTGTAATTAACGGCGAAACTGGAATGCCAATTTTCTGTCCGTCCATTGTGAAATAAAAAAACTTGACTTGTCTGGAACCAAACGAACAACTAATGGATATGAGTGTAGACACGTACCCCAGGCGCCTATTTCTGGGATATATCATATTGGAAAGACCTTTCTAGCAGCCGTTGAATCATTATCGGAGTCTCCAATATTAATTATTCGAATACAAAGGAACTCGCCGGATAAGGAATGAAGGACCGCCCTCTAGAGTTTTCATGAGAACGGATGAATTTGAAACATCCCCCACTATAAAGCGACATGCCAAAGTTGACTTTTCGTAGTTTTCAAAAAAATCAAATTACATAACTTCTCAAAAGTGTCTTTTATTTAAAAGTCTAATCCAGGCTTCAATGGTTAATGGAAATTTCCAAATTTGAACCCTTTCCCCCACAAGAACCAAAATGTCGTTTGCAAGGATGTGTGTTATATTTAGCAACCTATATGTGAGTGGCATTGGGTTCTTGGGGGGAGGGAAAGACCCAATTTTTGCATGTTTGTTTTTTGGGGGGCCCTTGACACTATATGGAATTGCCAAAACAACAACACCCTATACATTATACATGCAATACCCACACTTACGAGGTAAGCATGCTCATCTCCCAAGGGCTCAGTTCATTAGCCTTGGATGCGACAATGTTAATAACCGCTGACAGAAGCTTCTGGGTATCATAAATAATACTAACATGCAGTGGGGGTTTTGCTCAATTATACTGTTGAATGAAAGCTATTAAACTGCGCCCACTGAATTGGTGGATTTTATTAGGTGTGATTGTCTGAGTTTACTTGCTCATGATATATAAGCGCTGTCATGGGCCAAAAGATTGCGGGTCATTGTATTGCATAAAGGAGTTTCCTTGTGTGTGCATGAAGACGATTACGTTAATCCAAATCTTGGCACTCATTGCACTACAATAAGTGTCTTGGGTTTTGTGCTGCCTCATGAGCCTCTTTGTAGCTTATGAAGGACAAAATGTCTATCTAGCCATCATTACAACTCTATAACAACGGGGCAGCTATGAAAACATCTCCTGTTTCGTCATTTAAGTCCATAAATGGTCATTGTAACGGCGCCTGCTCTAAGCTTGCTTTTTCCAGAAAGTATACCCTGAGTTTCTCAGACTTTTTCATGTTTTCTGATACAAGTGTATTTTGTGATATAAAACACCTTGCCATATACATGATAAAGTATTGTTAAAACACCAACTCAAAATGATGATGAAATATAAACTATAATGATATAGAGGGCTCCTTCATTCGTATCCGGCGCATTGTCCTTTCCTTCTTTTGCGAGTACATGACATGTTTCGAGCTTACCATTCACAGTAGGGTTACTGGACAGTACGAATGCAACTGTGCAAAACTCTCACAAAATTTATGGAAAATTCGGGCGCTCTAAAAAGTGCTGTTATTATTAGAATGTACTCCAAAGAGTAAAAAATTATGTGTTGAAAATGTTAAAAGAGCAATGAAAGAGAAAGAAAAGAACTAGATTCGCCGTGATGTGTTTTTTCGATGCGAGAGTAGGATAAGGCCTACTGTGTATAACTTTGGGTCCATTTTTATTCATAAACTTTACAAGTTGTGATTTGCCACGCTTGGGGTATTGTTTACATTTATCTTGGAAGATATTGGGTGGAAATTTTAAAAGGGGTTGGTAGGCGAGGGTTTTTTTTTCGTCTTCATGATTTAATATTATTATCAGGATTTATTTACACTCACTTGCCAAGTTAAGCTATATAGAGGGAAATATTGGGATGGCATAATTTTCGCGGATTCGGCACTTTTCAACGCGGATTGGCGTGGAAAATGTTTTTATCGTGCTATTTTATGCACAATTGCCGAAAAACGCGGATGATCCCGGACCCTGTAGAAGTGCAATCAAATCTGAAAAAATTATAACTTCTCCCAGAAAAATATAAAGTATTAAACCACAACCTGACTTAGGGAATTACAATAAAATTGAAGGTCCTGCTCTTCAGAAAATTTGCTTAACCCTCATCTTACCAGAAGGGGGGGGGGGGGGGCTTTCCTCCGGTGCCACGCTTTCGTACAAATTTCACGGAAAATCATTTTTCATCTTTCCGGTCATTTAGCGTCACAATGGTTAAAAAAGTAACACCTTCACCGGGGTTATAGAGTAAGACGTCAATCTCGAAGAGTGGGGTGGTTGCAACCCAGGAAAAATTTATGGTACATTTTTTTAAATATTCTGCCCACCAATATGGCTTGAAATGTTTATGTAAAACTAGTAATCTAACAGCATCATTTAGAGCGGAAAACTGCAGAAAATTCGATATCCCTACCTTTTTCAGGTGGCAAAATTGCGACTGGTTCGTGTATTTTTGTGGAAAATGCCAATTTGCCAACTCGCGGACTCTATGACGTCAAGATTACTTTGGGCCGCTAATTTAAGTTAGCAAGGACCACCCACTATTAGTAAAATACCATCAAATCCTATGTAATCCTCTCATTTCATTTCTTATGTTCTTTTTATTTCCTCCGTTCATTTCTTTCTTTTCGATTCTTCGTCTTAGTTTATCTATATTCGTAATTACTCTTAATTGTTACATTTGTTCAAAGGGCCCAAAAAAGTTAATTTGTTCGTTCTGAACAAACTAACAAACAAAAGTAAAAAAAACGCTCCCACCCATCATGACCATATTGTGTGTCATGCCAAATATTCTTTAACATTGTTTAAATGGATTGATGCCGGACAGACCGCAAGCATACAGTATATTGTAAAAAAAAACCTATTGTTGTTTTTAATGCCATTAATGTATACCGTAGGGATCTGGTATTCTCGATAAAACCTTGTAAAAACATTATGATAATTTAATTTTTTTAAGTTCTTATTTCTTAGTTATAAAACATAGGGGTAGGTAAAACATGTTCATTTTCTAACATGCAACAGTATGCATTATTGAAGTATATCGAGACCATTGAGTAACTTGTATCTGTTTCTGTCGAAAACTGAGTACGAAAAAAGACAAATGGAGCAAAAAACAATGACGAAGTCTTGCGTGGAAAGTTTAACCTTGGCTTGGGATGAAGTTATTTGTCACGGGCCACTCCCGAATGGATTAAGGATAGAATCCGGACGCACACGAAGAAGCCCAGCAAAGGAAGACCATTTGAGAGGAAGGTAGGCTTTACTGTGAATGATACGTCTTTGTTAATGTTTTATTGGTTTTCAAAATTTGAGGTAAACAAAATCGACGAAGTCTCTAATGTTTAAAACAAATGAACCTGTTGATCTTTAAGTGTTTCACTTTCATTACAACTATCCCCGTAGTTTTTATTCTCACAGTCAGTGGAACGCTGAGCCGGTGGGTCTAACAGCATTAATGGGGACCAAGGTATGGAGGCTTTAACTTTCGAACACGGGGAGGGTTATCAGGGGTTTATTGGTACCCATTGCTAGTTTCAGGGGATCTGAAAGTGACCCCCAACGGGACCATTTTCGTCGAAATACATATCTACCGGGACCAGTTTTTAGGTTTTGGTGAAATTTTTTTTTCCATGTCAGTGAAAATATACATGTTTTCAATACGTAATAAAAATCTAGTTTAAAAAGAAGCCACACAAAGAAAAACAACATGTTGGCTTTTGTATAAAAAAAATACACACTCCGGGTTATTTGCTGACATGTTAAAAGTTATTTTCTTATTTACATCAATGAACCGGTCAACAATTAAATTTGAACCCAAGCAGAACTAAAACTTGATTATTGTGAATTCGATACCTTTAGCGGTAGTCCCGCATTGCAGCTAGTCCCGCTCTTTTTGGAACGAGCATGCGTACCCGACCAAAATTCAAAGAAAACCCCCCCCCCCCGCATCTCGACAAACCAACATATTAGTGAGGTTAGATGATATACGCCCTGCTGTGATACGCCAACACGTAGAATTTCTTTGTTCTGTCGATCCATGAACAATTCCAACAGTATGTACAAGCACACACGTTGGCACGACATCTAACTTGCCTAAAGTATTTTCTGTGAGTCTAAAAAAGGGGTTATCAATCTCCACTGCATTTTAGTTGCATAGCTATAAGTCTCTCTGTCTATTTGTAGTATATCACTCCTTTGTTGACTTCACAAGCATATGAAAGTTCATAATTCCAGAAAACCTCGATTTCTTGAAATTGCTGATGTGAAAATAGGCTGATTTTTAATTTCAAACCTCAAATTGTCCAAACACTGAATTCTTGCCTTTCGTTGACGGTAGCAAGCCGACTTACAGCTTTAAACAAACAGTAGAATATATACAAATGTCATATATATAGGTTTTTTCTGCTAAAAACTCTAGACGAATAAAATAAGACAACGGTGATATGGAAAGGCCATATTAAGGCACAGAGTGGATCACCCCTGCTTATGCAAATTCCACATTTAATGTAGAAAAACAGACAAGGTAAAGGACAGTTGACAAGCACACAAAACTAAAATTCGATAAGGATTACACCAGCAATTATAAAGAGTTAATGATTTGGAATATTGAAAAAAGGTTCCAAAATTAAGGACTAGCAGTGTATTTGCAAGAACTTGAAGAAAATCATACGTTTTGATTTAATTTTAAGAACCAATACTATTATATCTTAGATATTGGACAGACGCCAGGACAGAGGACATACCCGTAATTCTTATCTAGCAAATCAACAAGATTACATGCAATCAAAAAGCGTACTAGTATCTAGTATACAAGGTTTTGGCAGGTTGCAATTTTGGAGGCCATTTTTGCCATTTTAACATTCCAATATTATAGGTTTTAAAATGCTATATATTTAGAAGTTATGCTTTTTGCATCAGAATTGTCATTCCGGTCATATTCCTTGTGTTTGTTAATTTTTTATCTCAAAATGACCACCAAAATGGTCAGTTAGAAACTTGTAAGTAGAAGTAGTTTTTGTCTGGATGATTATTCTGGCAGATATGGCCCGGAACAAATAAACTCCTCAAAAAAGTTTGGATTTTGGTGGTTTTTTTTTAGTACATCTTTTTTTAGGAAGGGTTTGTTTTTCATAGTATTTTAGTATAAGTGAACGGTCGTTCATTTTTCTTTACAGCGATCACCTCATTTTTAACAACGCGTATCCATGGTGTTGGTATCTTCTCCTTGCAAGACACTGAGGTCCCCAAACAATATTATGTGAAAAAATTTGCCATTTTTTGTCTCAATCAGTTGCATCATGTAGAGTTAGTTAATGTTTTAACTCTTATTGACAAAAACATTAGTCACGTCATTAATGGCGAGTGGAAAGTCCATATGCCGCCACAACAGCGTTACACCTTCTCCTCATGCTCTGCACCACGTCTTTGGTCACACGATTCCTGAAGGATGACATCCCATTCTTCAAGGAAGATATGCATCAAGTCGTCCAAGTTGTTTCACAGTCATTCTAGGGCGTACAGCACGCCAAAGCTTAATCCCAAAGGTGCTCATGGGTCAGGTCGGGCTGACGGCAAGGCGATGCCATCTTTCAGTTCCCTCATGTTGAAGGTAGTCATTGATGACTATGACCCTGTGTGTGTTGCCGACACCCGCGTAGACGAGCCCGACGGTTTGAAGTTACGTCATTTTAGGCTCCTAGCTGGTTTTTCGCCAGAGATGGGCTTAATGAAGCCTGTTTCGAATAGTCTGATCAGAGACACGTCTGCCATAAAGTCTGCGTCTTGCTGCAAAGTTCGCCGACCAGTCTTAGGTTTCGAAGCGCTGCAAGGGAGATGTACGGTCTTCCACGGCTGTGTCTTCCTGGGACGTCCACTCCACTTATGGGTCTGTCCTTGACTTCCCCGGTTTCAGAAACTTTGCTCTGAGTTAGGGAGATACTACTAGGCTCACTCCAAACATTGCCGCAACTTGCTTTTGGAATACACCAGCTTCAAGCTGGCCTTTAGCCGAGCCTTTTCCGGGTGTTGGAAATCTTGGCATTGATGATGCTTGATTTAGACACCAATGATCACTCTGATGAAAGAAGTGGACCAACAAGAAAAGACTCACTGTCCATTCATGATTCATCAATGTTGAACACCTGGCACCTTTTATTCGGAAAAACTAATCCCCTAAAAAACATTGATTCATAAACTCAAAAAGCTTCACTATTCAACAAAGGCATCAAAATCAATATGGATGACCGCAGGAGAGTGATAGTTTGGCACAATTTTTGTTGAGACTGCCTTGTAACCAAAGGGAAGGGACTAGCCATGGAAATATAAGTGATTGTTGCAATGACAGGTGTCATTGTAAAGGAAAAGAATGATATTTCACTGATGCTTTTCAAACACTATGAAAACAACCTTCAAATAACAATAGATATAACTCAACAAAAAGTTGTAAAACTTTTAAGTGACGGAGGAGATTTTTTTTGAGGTAAAAAAAATTTCTCCAAATTCGCGGAATCGGTTGCTAGACCACCTACCGCAGAGAATTTTCGAAGGTTTATGAACAAACAAGTACAAAAGCAAACCGAAAAACCTTGTTTGAGCTTGCCTGCTATCGTAATCGAACCCCATAGAACACGTGGCTGTTGCCACTTATGTCGTGCACGACAGAAAGTACTAAATCATCTTCTTACTACATAAAGACGGCCGTTATTCGGGCTATTTGTTTCAGGGGTGATCTAATACAGCGGTTAAGCATTCAAAATATGCAAAAAAACTGGGGTTCAAAACAGAAATTGGGGGCGCTTCTTTCTGGAAAATATTTTTGCCCTCATGTCTCTTTAGTTCTGACTCAATTTTGGACGCCAGCCAGGGATGTAATTTTTACATTGACTTGATAAATTGATGAAGGATAGGAACTAACTTTTTTCACGTTTTACAAAACTAACCTTTTTCTTTATAGCCATTCAAAACTGTTGAAAAAATCCTGCAGCAATTACACACCACTAATTAAAGGCTGGATCAGAGATTTTTCAAAATATTATTTTTTTTTGTAATAATGACAAATAGTCAACTAGAACTAAAGATAGTAACCTAAAATGCACAATTGCGACAGTTGATGTATGTCGTTTTGCTGCAGTAAACATTTATGTGTAGTATGGTCCCATAGATACTGTGTATAACAAAAATTCCGGATCCGAATTTTATAACAAAATGTGAGTTCTATATGAAAGGAATTCCGATTTTAAAGAGACACTGGCACATTTGAAAAACATAGTGACGCCCTCAGATTTTTCAAAAACGATCTTTTGTATGTTTGTAAGGCTTTTATATAAAAAAGCCCTCACACGAAATGATTTAAGACCAATCAGCTTCCTTATGGGCGTAAACAGAAACGATTTTATATTTAAGTTCGCCGCGACGTTAAATTCAGCAGACGACGACAATGGCGTTTTTAACACAAACAACACGCACGCAGTCGTATGCCCATGTTTCCTACGCGATGCAAACTGTTTTGCTCCGGGTCTATTAACCTTGTGGTTTTTTATAATATCAGTGAGACAGTCAAAAATATTCATGTACTATACACATTTGTTGTTTAAGTTAGGAACACTTAAAAGTTGGCCTACAAATTACCGGATGTCTTTATCCTCATATCAATTCCCTATCGTTTAGGGGGTATGTTGTATTTATGTGTAAAATATATATCTGTTCTTCCAATGGCCTAGACAGCTAGACTATCTTTTGAGAGCAAATTGAAGAAGAAAGAAGGAAATTTCATATTTTGTGAAATGTTGCCAGTTGCCGCTTAAGCTTCGCCCAATTTCACACAGTGTTAGTATATGGACAAGCATTATGTTCATGCAAAAAACGCTTTTTTTTTTGGAAATTGACGGGCGCCCTCCTCAGGAAATCTCTGAGTCGCCTTTAAAACATGCGCCAGCCGGGTATCATTCAGTACAAGAACGAAATTAGAAATATAAACTTTTTTTAAAGGAAAACAATTATGAAAATGGCCCCGCTTTTTTCGTTGATATTCCTCATCTTATCGGCGGCCTGTTTCTAAACACGGTTTCCGAGGGGTGGGTTGGTATATCAAAATCAACGAATTTCCTATGCTAAAAGTGATAGCTATGGTCCTCCCTCAATTTTCAATTGCCTCAGTGACCGTGTAATAGGCGAAAATCCAATTTCCACCAAAAAAGTAGGAATAACGGACTTGGTCATGCGGTTTTCGGCTCCAATAATGAAAAAAAGAGTAGTTTTGACATAAAATTTAGAGCCATGTTATGCAGAATATATTAAAAATGTACCATACAATAGTTAGTGGCAACCTCCCACTCTCCCATCGACTTAAACCCTAAACCTAAAACTTATTATCGTCTTATATAAGTGGTGCAGGGAAGACATCGTTGATGAATATCTTGACTCAGCGCAACCTTGCTGGTCTTGAGATCCAAGGCAAAGTGATGCTTAATGGTGTTCCTGTCAGCAAGATCAGGTCCTACAATAAGATGGTTGGCTTCATCCAGCAGTATGACCTACTACCTGGGGGCTTGACCGTTAGAGAGTACCTCAACTTTACGGTAAGAAGACAGGTATTTGTGTATTACGGTAACAAACATGTTATGAATATCGGCTCAATAAATTTACGAGATGTAAAAACATATGACGTTAACGATAACCACAACGGAAATAACAGTGTTTGTCAATTATTACACCATGATTATAAAAAAACAGTGATTAGAAATTAAACACCTTTCTAAACACTTTTACACCACATAATCTGGCCGGATTCGGATCAACAATTTTCGTGTTGCAAGAACGACGCTCTAGCTCTATTTTGAGCAACGGAAGCTAGGTTTCCAGAGGATTAGATAATTAAATCTCTATAGATTTTACAGATGTATAAGTTATCGAATGCTGTTCTTAGGTATATTTCATTCAAAAATAAACTGTCAAAAGCTTAAGCTTCGACTAGAAAAGCAAACCTAACACCCATAGGTTTAATCTTTTCTCCCAAACCACTTAATGAGACTTTATTGGTTACACTGGTTAGCACATCGACCTTGTAACAGGAAGGTTGTTGGTTCGAATATGGAAAAGCGAATATTTTTCGGCAGTGTCTATATACACGGTCGCCGTGTAGCTAAATTCCAGCGGCTATACACGACTGACGGCATAAGTATGCCTTAGTTGTAATAAGTAATTTGAAGATTATGGAAGCTATTCACTTCACTCATGTGTGCACTCTAATATAATTAAATGTACTCGTCCCGTTGTAATCGTCATGATATCAAGTGGGTGGGTTTATACTTCAATCCGGTCGGGGGGGAAAAACCACTAGTCTTTCGAACATGCTTTACGCGCCGTCGCACCGGATGCATTAACATACGCGTTTACGTAAAAAGGCATGTTCGAAAGGCTGCGTTGCAGAGACGTCTGCCATGAAGTATGAATCCACCTTAACCTGTGTTATTCTTCAAAGTGTGAACTGAAAATATATAACTATACAACTATAAAATCGACGCAACACTAGTATATGAGCTTTACCAGGCTTGATTACGGTTAAAAACGGCTATATAAGCCTATAGAGGCCTTTGTCATGTTTTCCCCGTCTCGATCGTGCGGTGCCCTCTCTGGGGAAACATTAAAATATTTAACCGCTGATAATTTTAATTTTTATTTATTAATATCTATAGTTGTATGAATAAATATTTCAGGTATCTCTTCTCTATGGCAGATCAATGTCAAAAGCCGAACGTGACCGAAAAGTGGAAACAACCATTAAAAAAGTACGTAAACGTATACCATTATATTTTATGTAATCATTAGAAATCATGATTAAGCTCGTCAAAATATTTACATCATCATTTCATAGAGAGGCCTGTCCGCGACGTGGCCGACTTTGTTAAAAAAGTTTTAGGACACCTGTTCGAATCCTTTGTTAGTAACCAATCGATAAAAGTATACGGAACTTCTATGTTACGTGTGAGGTAAAAAAAAAGGGGGCCCCCGAAATTTAATTTTGATAACATCATATTCAATGCCAAATTTTTTAAGAGCTTTGAATACCTCTTGTTAAAACAAAGCATTCTGGTATATACAAGCCATGCATTTCTTTGTTTTTCATACTTTCTACCAATTTTCTAAAAACAAACGTTACCAACTACACGTGCCGCGTTTAATTCAAGTTTAAAACCTGTTGACTCAAATTACAGCAGCCAAAATAGGGATATCCCCCTTTTCATTCCTCCTCAGGTTTCATTAACGAAATGTGAAAACACTTTAATTGGTGGAAGAATGACATCGGAACGCATCTCTGGTGGTGAAAGAAAACGAGTCTGTATAGCTTCTCAGGTATGTAAATTACGGTATTGTTTGAGCAGACAGTTACTTATCTGCTTATATTGGGAATAAGTCGAGGTGAACCTCGATTCGTGCGATATTGTATTAAATGCATCATTTTAATCATCCCATATGGAGTTTTTCTATATCTGTCTCCATTAAACCAGACATTGTTCAGTTGTCAACAGAAATGTTATTACCATGCACTCAGCTTCTTGGAAGCATTATTATGATTCCAATATCCACGTTTTGTTACACTTGAAATGTAAAATGGTAAAAATGTAAACCATACGTTGGTGAACATGAATTTTGATTAGCATCCATCCAGCCGATTGGGGTAATAGAACTTATAAATAATCACATCCCATACGTGTTTTTAAGATCTGACACATAATTCCTATAAACCATATTGGATTGAAGGTCATCCCGCTGTCTGCTTGTTTTAATGGAACACTTGTTGTTTTGGTTTGTTTTTGACATGTTTTCCCTTTTTCTTTCGTCGGGCCTACGTTCTTTTTTCTCCCACTTTTGTTGCCTTTCGTTGCTATAGTATTAGGCCTACGTTCTTTTTTCCCCACTTTCGTTGCCTTAACAAGCAAAGTCGCCATTGCAACTTCCGGTATTTTTAGGACTCCTGTCCGTTGATCGCGTTAATATTTCAGGATTTTTCTGTACTTTTAATAATTAATTCTTAAATATTTTTTAGATGTAAAAAAATGTAACATATTTCAATGCATCTCAATAAAAATTATCACATATATTTTTATTGGCTACATTGTTTGAATAATTAATTAAAACATAATTATTAAAACAATAATCTTGATATGTCAAAGATCAGGAGTCCCAAAAATTGCCAAAACCTTCCCACAGTGCATTGCATATTTGTAATGCCGATTAGGCTTATTCCTCTTTGCTATTCCATGAAGATATTTTTTCTGATTCTTTTTACAGCTGTTAAATGATCCTGGCGTGCTTATATTGGATGAACCTACCACGGGAATGGATGCCTACCTTGCCGAGTTACTGGTTCGAATTCTACAGGATCTTGCTTATCAGGGTTACACAATACTTTGCACGATACATCAACCGTCCTCCGAAGTTTTCCTTCGTTTTGATAGGTTTGTCTATTTCTTTGTTCCTTTATGGATCATTACAAAAAATAAAATTTACAAGATTAATACTGGGTTAAGCGCTTTAATAGTATTTAGTTCAGGTCAGAATTATATTAAACAAAAAAGAGAGCCCATTCACCATAATCTATGTTAGCAAAGGTAATCATCCGAATTATGACGTCAGAAAAATGTCTTACAGAGGCCAAACTAGGGTGTAAATAACCGGACTAACTTATAACAGTTTAGCCTACAAAACATCGATAGCCAAACGATAGGAACTATTTCTATCTGCAAATGAAGTGGTATAGGCTTTTGCCATTTTAAAACATTTTGATTGAAACCGCCAACATGTTGTGCATAATACTGGTTTCAAATATGATACTCAAAAAAAAAAAAAAAAAAAACCCCCCCCCCCCCCCCCCCCGTTATGCACTAACGGAAGTGCAAACCCCTTATGCAGTTAAGTTTTAATAGTATTTAGTTCAGGTCAGAATTATATTAAACAAAAAAGAGAGCCCATTCACCATCATCTATGTTAGCAAAGGTAATCATCCGAATTATGACGTCAGAAAAATGTCTTACAGAGGCCAAACTAGGGTGTAAATAACCGGACTAACTTATAACAGTTTAGCCTACAAAACATCGATAGCCAAACGATAGGAACTATTTCTATCTGCAAATGAAGTGTTCGTTTGCAAAAAGTGGTATAGGCTTTTGCCATTTTAAAACATTTTGATTGAAACCGCCAACATGTTGTGCATAATACTGGTTTCAAATATGATACTCTAATTTCAGCTTTCTAAGCCAAACTCTTAAAATTATTTTTATCTTAGGTCAAGCACGTACCTTCGTATTACTTTCTTAATAATTGGCTAGTTGCTTGCGCCTATATCTCAATTTTAAAAAAATGATATATCAATTTTTGCATCTAAAATCTTTAAATAATATAATGGTGATTCCTTCCAGTGAAAGAATGCAACCCAGATTGACGCACCTTAAGGCCATTTAAGATAAGCCATGTGTAACATATGCCATATGGTATATTAAAGCTAATGCCAATTGTGTTTCTTAATTACTAGTGTTACGTCATATTATACCGTTCTTTGTGAAAATAGATATTAAAGCTCCTTAAAGTTACTTAAAACTGCCATTTCTTGATATTTCATGAGGTCATAATGTCGGATCTCAACATATTTGTTCAAATGTGTTCTAACACAAGTTTAGGTAACTTTACTACAACAATATCTGATGTAATAATAAAAACCTAACTTTGACAACGTTTCCGAGTCGCAGCACAGATAATCTAACTCATATGCAACAACTGGACAACGCTGTCCAGTGCAGACTTTTTGATGATTTTTTTTTCAAAACACGCAATACAACACTAAGAGGACTTCATCCACGAAGTCCAAAACTGCATTGTCTTAGGTTGCGCTTTTAATAGTTAAACTCGGAATATGTATAGCATGACTGTTTTAATTTGTTTCCATGAATTTTCTATAGTTTATCCCTTGAATGAGAAAGACTAAAAGCCAGTAGCTATACTTGCATGTGCGTGTCGAATGCAGAGGGAAATTTTCTTTGTAGTCATGAGAATGTAATGTATTCTTATTTAAGTCACTATTACACATCTCTCTCTATCGTGACAACCACCTTCACCAAAAATACATTTAAAAAACATCTTTGGAAAAACCTTTTTCCCCATAAATAGGCTAATTTTGTTGGCTGACGGAAGAAACGCTTATGTTGGTTCGAGAGAAAAGGCGGTGAATTATTTCAGCTACTTAGGTTTCACATGTCCGGACAACTACCTACCAGCCGATTACTTCATTGACCTTGTGACTCGCAAACCAGGATTAGAAGGAAAAACAAGCAAAACCATCGAGGTAAGGATGCGATGTGTAGCATGTATATCATATATTTCGCAAAATGCAGGGTGAGTCAAAACAAACTTGACCCTGATTGTGTCCGCCATTTTGAATTTTTAAATAATATATATCTAACATATGTGGTATCTGCGGAAAGCTTATTTCATTATCTTTAATTTGCTGCAAAGATCATTCCAATCGGTTAAGTAGGCCGAGCTACAGTCTTTCGAATCAAGAATCTGCAGTGAATAAATAGCCTGATTTTCTTCTGGACACGGATTTCCTTCGCTTGAAGCTGTTCATTTCAATGTGAATCCCTGGACAGAGCAGAAAACCGACACTTTGATTCCAACGATTGTAGCTCGGCCTATCCTAACCGATGTGAATGATCTTTGCAGTAAATTAAATATAATGAACCCAGCTTTTTAGATGTACCAAATATGTTAGATTATATTACTTAAAATTCAAATACGGACACAATCAGGGTCAATTTTTTTTTTACTCACCCTGATAAGACTATTTTCCAATCTCACAGGTCCGTCCAAAGCCATGATATAGTTTTTCTCAAAGATCAGAAATGAATGTTTTAATTAAAAAAAAATGTAAAGGCGTATACAAAATGCTCTTTTGTAGGCCATTACTTTTAAAATTGATTTTCTTGCCAGTTTTGCCTATTTTGGATTCAGCTATGTTAAAATCTAAATTTCCTTATTTTCAAAAATCGTATTATCTAAAGACGTTAAAGGTGCGTGTTTCAATCGTCTTTGGACCCCCCCCCGCCCCCCCCCGTTTCACCCGGAAGTAGGATTGATTTTGATATCAAGATGAAAGGCCGTATTTTTTTCTCATTGTCATCCTGAAATTTGAGCCTCAAATCCATTCATCATTCCCAAATTATAAACAAAAAAAAACCGCCGTTTTAAGTGGTTAACCATCAATATTGCACAGTATTGATAGGGCTTTGCAACATGCATTTGCGTCTAACCCGTCAAAACGCAAGTTTGTTTCCCGACGGTACTGATGGGGTGTATGTGCTCTCATATCAAGTCGAGAACACAATTATACATAAATCGGAACAAGCACCCTTTAAAAGTGAGTACTTATTTTAATTACAAGTGATCATTTTATCTTTTTTGTAGTGCTTGTGTGATCAGTATGATCAATCCATGAAAAAAGCAGCGTTTGAAAAATTAGATCGAGAATACAACGTGGAAAGTCACCAGAGCAATAAGGTAAACCTCATTCAGTGTATTATTAAACATTAATAATAATGAGTTGAGTGAGTGAGTGAGTGAGTATTAAAATTAACGACAACTCAACACACATTGTGTCATATCTGTGTCATTAACATTAAATATAAAAAAACGACGCAATATTAAAAACTTAATTTCAATTCAAATTACACTTTCCAATTACAAAAGGATCCATGATACAATGATGAAACCAGATCATCACCTATCCATTATAAAACAAGATAACCACTAATTTGCAAAGATACAACTTAGAAAACCATGCATCAATAAAACAGTTCAAAAGATATACTGATAAATTTATAACTATACACATCATAGACGATTGACAAAGGTCTCATTCACATCCATGTACCGCAAAAAAACTTCAACTTCAAATACAGATAATCGACAATCACATCAGAACATTCAAACATGAGATCCCCTTTCAGACCAAATAGGTGTCTCATACATGTACATTTATAAATGGCTCCAATACACTTGGTCCTTATGCCCCAAACTGATAGATTTTAATATAACATCATAACATTTATACAGTAGAAACCCTAATAATGCTCTATTAACTATTAAAACCTTAAGTACATACAAAAAAATCCTAAATTAAATACAACCCGTCTGTTCCAAAAACAGAACGGTTGCCCTTATAGTCGCCCTTTACTTTTACGACATGTAAGGGGGGACAGCGGCCCTATTCTAAACCCCGAACCCGCAGGGGGCCTTTTTAGTCGCCTTTTACGACATGTATGGGGGGGGACAGCGAGCCTTTTTTAAACCCCGAACCCGCAGGGGGGAACATTAATAATAAGCGTGCGGCGTATATTCTAACAATTACAACAAGAGTCAAGCTATCGCCCACCAAAATTTTGGCATACAAAATAAATGGTTTGGCTTAAGAAACCAAATGATTAAGGTCTGTAGTACTAAGTGGTTTAAGTATGAGAGATTTTATTGTAGGTTTGTAACGCCTGTAAAGTATGAAAAACGATTTGGCCCTCTGTCAATGGAGTGACGACAGTGGCGTAGCCAGAGGCCCACATTTGATTTCGTCGGTTGAGATGACCGTCGGATTCACTTGAAGATAGGTTTAAAAATTTGATGAGCGTGCGCCAAAGTAACTTTACAAAAATCGTTAGCCCTCGGAAGACATTAAAGCATATATAAAACCAAATTTTTCAGGGGGCTTTGCCCCTCAACCCCCACCGGGGCTTCGCCCCGGACCCACCAGGTGCCCTAAGGCGGACCCATGGCCCCACCCTATCCTGTCGATTCAGATGCGACACTGCCCCCCCCCCCCCCCCAGTGACAATCCAGCTACGCCACGAGTGGACGATGATAGTTTAGTTAGTTTTAGTTTGATATTTGGGGCACTTTTGTCCCACTTTTTGCTAAGAAAAATAAACCCAAAATGGGACTTAAAGACATACATTTTTCGAGACCTTATAACAAGAAAATAATTTGAGAGAACATGAATCCATACGATACATTCTTAGTCAACCTTCCACACTTAACTAATAATCGTTTGTTTGTTTTGTAGAAAAATTTGCATCAGGCATAGAGAAGAGGGGGAAACGTTAAGTGATTATGAACATTAAAATGATTCTTGGGGGAAAAATAAGAGGCATATTCTTCCAGTCTCAAGTGTTTTGCCAGCGGCATGGAACTAACTATATCCCCCGGGATAATAGGTTTAAGGGGTTAATGCTAACACAAATCCTATTCAATTTTTCCCTCTCTTCTCACTTGCAGCATGCAAGTGATGGGATTGTATTGAACTTGGTCCCAAGCTGACTTGTCACATTGTGCAAAAACAATGATTATATCGGACCACATGAACCGCAACCCATGGAACACAATACCTATCGTTGAAAGAGGAGCTATGTGGCTGTAAGGATGGCACTAGTTAAAATTTTGAAATATAATTTTACCACAATTACCACAAAAAATGGGAAGACGTTTGTTACGTTTTATGAACGCCTGATAATGTTGTGGTGAGTGAGGGAGTGATAGGGAGTGATGAAGTGAGTGAGTGAGTGAGTTGAGTGAGTGAGTGAAGGATGTGAGTGAGTGAGTGAGTGAAGGAGTGAAGGAGTGAGTGAGTGTTGAGGGGGTGAGGGAGTGAAGGAGTGAGGAGTGAAGGAGTTGGGAAAAAAGGAGTGGTGAAGGAGTGAAGGAGTGAAGGAGTGAGTGAGATGAGTGAGTGATGAGTGAGTGAGTGAGGGAGTGCAGTGAGTGAAGTGAGTGATGTGAGTGAGTGAGTGAGATGAGTGAGTGAGTGAGTGAGTGAGTGAGTGACGGTGAGTGAGTGGTGAGTGAGTGAGTAGCACGCAGTGAGGGACGGAGGGAGGGAGCTGCAAAGAGGGCTATATAGTATGGTTTGGCGTGTTTGTGTTTATTCCCGTAGGATTTTCATGTAAAATTGCATTTTGTTGTCTGTTGTGGTTTATAGGGCCTAAACTGTCAGAAAATAACGGGGGTCCAATTTTTCAGACTGTTGCCCCTTCTTCAAGGGGAAAAAAAAAAATGTAGTACAGGGAAAAATTAAAATCGAATCAAATTGTTTTAATGTACACTGACGCGTTCAGCTCTTATAGGATTAGAAAAAGTATTTGCCTAGCTTGGTTCCAAACTTTAGTTACAGCGGTATAGCCCCATAATGGTTCAAGGTCAGGTACCTGGGGGTAAATACTCCGATGTTGCTGAAAGTGGTGTCAAATGAATTCCTTGTGTCATACTGAAAACAGAAAATGCATTTTAACTGATTTGGTGAGAGCACCATGCGACTCCAGGCAAGTTTTGGTGACCCCCATTGACCATGTATAGACCGTTGCTAGATTTTGCTATGTAATAGCCAACCAAATGTCAAACACTGTAAAAGAGCTAATGTAATAAAATTGCCAAATTTCATGACCATACAAACAACTTATCACAAGTTTCAACAAAATCTGAGCATTGGGTAAATTTTACCCCAGGATGACCTTGAACCATTATGGGGCTATAGCGCTTTAACTAAGGTCGAACCTAGCAAATCTATACTGGTTCGAATCCCTTATAAGGAGGAAAATGGTTAATGTACATAAAACCAATATGACTCGATTTTAATTTTTTCCTGTAGTTTGTAGTAACAATTCCCCCTTGAAGAATGGGGGAGCAGTCCGAAAGTTTGCCCCCTATCATTTTCTGAAAGTCTGTTCCCTATTTTAGCACAAAAATCCTACGGAACTGTTTCACTGAACATACCAACCACACAAATAGGCTGGCCTACCGGACCGGCAAAAAAATACAACAAAGGTTAACCATGTGTACTGGATTAGCACTCCGAAGTATATCTACGAAATACGGTGATGATCTGAAAAATGTTGAAATAAAAATCGGGATCTTTATCCTATATTAGCTTCGGGCTTCAATCCTGACACAGTTTCTGGTGGTGTGTTGATGAGGAGAATTTAAAGGAATAGCACGTATGCCTGAGCGCGTCATTGGACAAACTCTTGCAACTATGGAACGTTGTGGTCTTTTCATTGATTTATGTATAAAGGAAACATGTTAGTCTGTCCGTAGACAATTAGTGTGCATTCAAAGGTTACAAACATTTCACCAAAAGACCCCCCTAGCTTCTTTCTTTTTGTCACCCAAGTAACCCCTATTTATGGGAAAATTTTACGGTCTCTCACACAAAGACCCTACTTTTGGATTGAAAGAGCTAGCCTTACACTTGTGATCCATTTCATATGAGAGTGCCCATCAACACCCCCACCACCACCCCCCCCCCTACCCGGGGGATCGAGAAGGCGGGCATGCGGGAAGTATTTCATGTTTAAACCTACCTGCTAGTCCCCAGTAGGCCTTTACCTTACCTTTGATGTTTAAAGAAAAAAAATTATGTCAAGGATTTTGTCAAGCTCAGTTTGACTTACATTCAAAAATTATATGTACATACATCACGAATTCCCGAAAAAATAATACAATTTGATGTAAAAATTAACAAAATAGAGGCATGTTAATTTTTTGCTTTTTTGACATACGAAAGAGGAAAACGGGCGGATTTTCGCCCATGCGTCATTGATCAAAAGCGCCCAATTGCGCTCTCTCGATGAACGTCAAAGAGTGATGACCAAAACATCTTGTTGAACTCGAATTTTTTATTTTTTGTCATTGCTGACACTGTTAATATTGATGGATTAAGAAGTAATAATTAAAATTTGAAAATACGTTACCGAATGACATTAAATTTTGTTTCATTACGGTGGTTTTAATGAAATATTCGTGCCAGGCCTAGACTTTAGGCAAGTCTGAGTGTAACCGTCCGATAAGCGGTAATAGCGCCCTCCTACCGTTAAGTCGTTGAAAGGACTAGCACTCGAGTCGAGCGGATGTTGATGCCGATTTAATTCAGGCATGTGCTGTTAGGATGGCATGTCCTACCCCGCTGGCAGTTCACTCGAATAGGAAAGTGGCAACAATGCGATTATGATGGTCATCACTTTGACGTACATTTGCCTGCGATGTGGATCTGTCGGAAATCGTTTTCGAGAAAGCTATTGGGCGGAAAAATTAAAAGGGCAAAAAAATACTCAACAAATGTGGACAATTTTCAACTTATTTTGATTATGTAATCTACGTTACTTAAGCTTCCATCCATACCCCAAATTTTCCAAATATCAAATAATGACATATTTCCTTAATATGGTGTTACACAAGTAGTGAAGGTGTTTTTCTATAGAGCGTTCGTATTTATCTCTGATATGTGTATACTTACAGGCCAAAGGTCAAAAAAGGAGAAATTGCTTGGATAAAGATAAAGACTTCGGCGGTCCGAGAAAGTGTGTTGTAGTCTGTGTCACAGGGCTGCGAAAGATATTATCTAAAAGACTGCGCTGAGAGATTGAGAGTTTAACGTTATCAGTCCGTCCATAGCGAAGCATGCAAATGAAACTAAATCTCAATTATATCCGGAAAAACGAAGGGGTTCTATGGAGATTTTTTGCATCAGAGGGTCCGTACTATGTTTGTTTTGAATATGTATCGTAATTGGGTCTGAAACCTAGTACACTGTTAAAAATGTTCAAATTAATAACAGCGTTTTGATGGCAGATGGGACTCACAAACAGTTAAAATCATGTTTTGTACAGTCATGTGCACGTTTCGAGTCCTTTACAGTGATTTGCACGTTTTGAGTCCCGGCTAACAGTCAAAACGCCCGTTATTTTAAAGCATTTTTAACAGTGTAGAAACCTAGGCCTAGCGGAAAATTGAACGTTTTTGTCGGGTACTTCGGTGCTCGCAACACGGAAAAAAGTGAAATGCAATCGCTACGGGCCGCATCCCTTTTCCACACAATTGCCTTTCGGTATTATTCCCGTCTTGAGAATTTTCAAACGTTTGTTCTAATTTACGCCCCAACTTTTTTTTCAATTTTAGACAGGATATACGTACTTACCGGACGCCGTTAGATAAAGACTTAATTACGCTAATTAACTGATTTGCACATGAAAATGAATAATTGTCATGTCATCTCCCTAAATATCAGTGAATAGTAGAGTACATCATGCTGAATTGGACTCGAGCAAATAATAGAACTTGATATCCAGTAAATCCGCTCGGTGTTCAGAGGACAAAGCATGTCATATTCACTATTTTTATCTGGACGTACAGAGCAATTTTTATTAACCAGCAGTGTTGTCGATTAAAGAGATTTCAGGTGCTATTACCACCCCGATTAAGATTGAGCTATTTTTTCACGCTCAAAATCCTCACTCTGGAGTAGACACAAATCCAGCCCACCACCTCTACCTCCCATAGCTCTTTTCCTCCTTTTCTAGTTCTTATTTCTTCTCAGCATTCCAGTTGCCTTGGTTTAGTGGATTAACATCAGTTAGGTAGGGTCAAAGGCACCTGTGCCCTGGAATGTTCAGAGTCCCTGATACCAACAATACATTGACCTGCGTGGACATACTCACAAAATGGTCGGTGGTTGGTGGACAGGTGTATCGCCATACTCCGGTTTGGTTGGCAACTGGACCAAATGCTGTACACTTTCCTTTATATCCTTATAGGTTAGGCTCGTGATTAGGCCATTAAATAACCTATATGCTGCTGAAATACCAGCATTAAGGGCGGAAGAAATCACCAGGTTCAACGGCCAGTGTGTTCCAGACTTTATAGTATCTGCTGCCTTGTAGACTCACCTGATTGCAGGAAAGGCTTGGGGAGACAACCCTGAGGATAAATCCGGAGTTGGAGTCCGTAGGCGACTGACTGCTCTACTCAGCACCAGTTCGGCAACTCCTGCGACGCTGCTTGCACCAAACTGTATCGTTTCTCGACGTTCCTTTGGATTTGTCTTCAGCGTGGAGAGGGGGATTCATGTGCATGGGCAACATACGGATCTCCATAGCAATTGCCCTGGCATCGCGCCCTGGAGAGGACATCCAGCTTCGCTTCATAGCGTAGAACCAACACGGGAAGTAGCAGTTACCGGTTTTAAGCTACTTTGCTTGATTGGCGTAGAGCATAGCGCCAGGGGCTACTTCCGACGGTGAGAGAGCAACGAGATCATCGCATCTCACTGGACAGCTACCGCCCGCCTTAAGCTGGGCAGCCCTCAGCCAATTGGGTGCTGTCCCGCCACAGTTAGTCTTCCTCATAGGGTGCATGGGGATAGTGGAGACATTCATGAAAAGCTGAGGCAACTACTGCACTGGCAATCAAGAGAAGAAAATCCAAGTAGGTCCAACTCCCCTCAAGCTGGGATGTGGAATGTGCGTACCATGGCACCTGGGTTTAAGGGACAATCTCAAAGATATCAATGATACACGCCAAGCACAGCCATCATTAATAATGAGCTCCTAGACTTGCAAGTTCGACATAGCACCTTAAAGAAACACGTCTAGCAGATTCGGGTTACACTCAAGGAAAAGGACTACACATTCTTTTGGTAAGGGAAATCAGCAGAAGAACCCCGTGAATTTGGCGTTGGTTTTGCATTTAGTAACTCCTTACGAGTTCAGTGGAGGCTGGTAATGGTGGATCAGAACGTATTTGACCACTTCGCCTTACCACCAGCGAGGACCCAGTCTCCCTCATAAGTGTTTATGCTCCAACCATGACTTCCACTTCTGAAAACAAGGATGAATCTTATGGACAACCTTGAAACCGTAATCAAGGGTATCCCAATTGATGAACACCTCCTTCTCCTGGTTGATCGTGATTTCAATTGCGGAGAGAGTGGGTTCTGACCACGAAGTCCTGGCCATCTTGCCTGAACACTTTGGTGTCGGTAAGACAATTGGACAATGGACAACGTCTTCTTGACAACTGTGCTCTTACTATAACCTGTGTGTGACAACACCTTTTCAAGACCCACCCTCAGCACAAAGTATCCTGGCGTCACCCACGCTCCAAGCACACTGGCATTCACTTGACTGATCACACAGGCTGATTTTTCATCAATGCCATCAACATCACCTAGGTCTTCCATAGTTGCACGACTGTGATACAGATCATGCCTTGGTCTGCTGTAAAATTCGACTGCAACCAAAGAGGATACGCCGCTCTAAACAAGCTGGAAACCACGCATCAATACCATCCACGAGGCCAGCAAGCGGACGTAGTTGAGCAACTTTGCTGTTTTCATCAATGCATCCATGGGTTTGGCTGGTCCATCAGGTTACTGCAACAGAAAAAGGATCATATGCGTGAGACATTTCAGAGCTGCAGCATTCTGTATTTTGGAAGAAAAAATTCCAAGCAGAAACAACGATGGTTGAGGCCAAGTCAGGCTTACTAAAACCTCCAGTCATTGAAGCCAAACGAAAGAGCAGGTCCGGGAGTATAAGGTTTCGCTTCCACACACAACCTGAGAGTGCTTAAGCACAGCTAGGAGTGAAGTTCGGGAAGGCAAGGAAGTGATGCCACTGAATAATGGCGGAGCTGACGCGAAAATACAAACCGCTTCTGAAACGGGCAACCATCAGAGCTATGATGATGATGGAATAAAGAAGGCTGTAGGGCCATCTCAGTTTGCAAAAAAAACAGCGCCCTCAAGTCATCCAGTGGTGAAGTCAGCACAGACAGAAGTAGCAGATGGAGCGCTGGATGGAACACTTTTTGAGCTCTACTCTACAGAAAAGGATTTGTACAACTCAGCCTTGACACGATCAAGAGTCTTCCTACAACGGCTGCCCTATATGGCTGTTACTACAGTGGATGAACTTGACATGGCCCTCGACAGTCTATCATCCGGAAAAAGCCCCGGGGAATGAGGGAATACCCCAGACTTGATAAAGCCTTGTAAAAGATCTAGGCTTCACACACTACATGTTAGTTCTCTGTCAAATGGGGGAGAAGGAGTGTACAACAGGACCATGCGCGGACTCAAAGATCTTTCACCTCTACAAGAACAAAGTGAAGGAAAGAAGTGATTGCCACAATTACAGGGGTAGTTCCCTCCTTAGTATTGTCGCGCCAATAGTTTTGCCCGTGTTGCGCGATGCCGTTTCAAGTGCGGCTGAAAGGGTGTGAATCCGGAGTTTTCAGTGCGGATTCGTGCGGGCAGATCGACGATCGATATGATCTTCTCCAACTACAGGAGAAGAAGTGCGAAAGAAAAACAGAAAACCACTCTACATTGCTTCATTAGAACTCGACAAAAGCCTTTGACCTGGTAGCAGGGGAATGGACGTTCCAAATCCTCCCAGAAGATGCTGTCACCAAGGCTTCTGGCATACTCAGATCTTTCCCACACTACATGGAAAGCAAAGGTCCAGTTGACGGCAGCCTATCATAGCCGTTTGACATTCGCAGTGGGTGTTAAGCAAGGATTTGTGTTTTGGCCCCACCGCTCTTGGGATATTCTTTTAAGTACTCTGAAGCTAGCATTCGGCTACAGCAACAGAAGGCATCTACATGCACATCAGGTCTGATGGTCGGCTCGTCAATCCTGCACCGGGCCTAGAGCTAAGACAAGGTTCGGGTCAGATAGTGATCGTGACATCGTTGTGGGCTTGATGGTGCTGCCATTACTTCACATTCCAAGCAGGGACTTCAGCTGCTCATAGATCTCTTCTCACAGGCCTTAAGGACATTCGGACTGGTCCTCAGTTTGAAGGGAACTGTCATCACAATCGACAAATACAACTTTTGAGTGTTGTTTCAGGACTACCTACCTATAGGGTCCACCATCAGTGACGGTCGGTCTCTAGATGCAGAAATCGGCAAACGCATGGGTAAAGCTGCAGTACTCTCTTGCCCCGGCCTACAACGCGTGTGTGGAAAAATCCGACGCTGTCCATTAAAGACCAAAGCAGCAGTTTACAACGCCTGAATCATCAGCACATTATGTATGGTAGTGAGTCATGGACTACATACTCTAGGGCCTGAGAATGGAAGAAACTCAACCCAGATTCCATCTTGCGCTGTATTAGACGCATTCTAGGTGTCAATTGGCAGGACATGGTGCCAAATTCAAGAGCTCCTGACTCGAATGGGTCACCCACCATCTCTACATTTCTTAGACTAACGCAGACTCGAGGCTGGCCATGTCCAGTCGAATGAGCTTATTTACATCTGGCAAGAGGAAAAGGTGGGGTCGACCCCATACTCCGCTACAAGGATATTGTAAGCGTGTATGTGTACCAGGAACTCGACATGGGTGCTGGGAGAAGAAAACTGCTGAACAATGTTCACCTTGGCGGACGAACCAGTGAAGCAAACATTGAGATTGGAGGAACAAAACAGATCATCAGCCAGTTTAAGAAGCAGCGGCTAAAAGAAAGCTGCCCAGATCCTTGGGTAGTTCAGCTGTTACATCCTATATATGTAGCACATGTGGCAGGAGACCGCCACTCTAGGATTGGCCTCTTCAGCCACAGACTTCGCGGTTCACCTAACCTGTGACTCAATGTGGGCGCTTTATCTATGTCGCTTGCTTGCGACTGACGGCGGCCATGATGATGATTTTGTCACGACACAAGCAAAAGGTACAAATGCCTCTTTCACGATAAATAACATTGGGCTTCTACTGTGCTTTCATTACCCTTGACCAAATATTTCATTTCATCATTTATTCGAAAAGGAAACAAAGATGAACAAAGTCATGAAAGCAAATTTTGGTGGCAGATTGTGACCTAACATCTTTTTGCAAAACCCAAACCATACCTTGCGCGTAACCCACCAACCCCATTTTCTATTCAATTTACCAACCGCGTTTATTAGCGTATTCGCTGGATCCCCTTCTTTCGTTTTCTTCTAAAGGCAATAAACAGAACGGCATTTGAAATCTTAAGACTGCCACCTTGACTTGATCATGTCCACCACCTTATTTTCTAATTGCCCAAAGAGGGCGCTTTTTCACTTGAGCAGGCTAGAGTATCAGCCCTAATTATGACATCATAAGTGTTCAGCAGTAGGCGACGCCCCGGGTTTTTTGAAGGGAAGGGTGGAGGGGCCATTAGGTCATTTGTTTTAGGTAGAGATGTGCGAACCCCCGATTTTAGAACTTTTATAGGGCTCCTTTTTTTGTCTACGTGGGTCTTTGACCTAAAATTTCGAGAATTGCAGGCTTTGTCAATTAAATTTCTGACAAGGAATTATATGAAATCCCTTCCTCTGTGATATAGACAACACATAAGAACAAAAGAAAAGACACATAGTTTGTAACCAAAAGGCAAACCAAAAAGTCACACAAGTAAGACACAAACACACGGCCTTTCTCTTTTTTGCTGTTTACGTTGTTTGTAATTTTCTTGGGGGTCTTTCAGGTTCCTGCATTGCATTTCTTGGTGTATTTTGGAATCCAACTGGAGACGTAAAATCAAGGTCATATATTAACAACACTTTTGCGCGTTGTGGGATATTCTTATCTTATAGGTTGCGGATTAAATTGATGGGAATGGTAGGGGTAAGTATAATTTGCTTACGTTAGGCGACATCCAAAGATTTACCAATCCCACCATGCCCCAGTTTTTGGGAAAGTTCACCTCAATGAGGACAGTGAATCCCACAAATCCCATTCTTAGGCCGTTAAAAACCCTGACTTCTACACCCATTTCACCCACAAAGCATTAGTACTTGGTCATTTTTACCATGATCATAACTGTTTTGGGTTTTAAACCTCTTGACACTAATTACTGACCTGTGTTGTGGCTTCTTTGTTATAGGCTAGGGCCGACATGTGTTTGCCCTTAGTCGTGAAAGAGTTAAAGCTGGCATTTACAAAGTACCGAGTTTACTATGTAGCACCTGTCATCTACAGAAGGTGGTTTTTAAAAAGGAGTCCAAAAGAATTTTTACGGAAAAAGGACCATTAAACACGTTTTCATTTTGAAACCCTAAAATTTAAATTGCATTTTAAAAAGGTTGAAATGTAATTTCTAGGGGAATGTTTTATCTCTCAAAACTCCAAATTGTTCGGAATACAACCTTTTATTCTCTCTCACGGCACAGTGTTTTCGAATTATTGTACATCCGGTGTGAAAGTACATGCCGGCAGGTTCATAGTCTGGGCTCCATAGACGACCACTGAATAAAGCGTTGAAACTATGTTGCGTGAAAGTCAACTGAATCGATTGACCTATTTTCACCATTGTTCCCGAAGGACTGTGAATCGCCCGGAGGACTATATCATCTGCATTCTGCCACCCGGTTTGCCATGCTGGACATCGAACCAAACCATAAACATGTTCAAGATAGAATCTTTTAATCCAACTTGTTTTTTGAAGCTGTCACCTTTAATGGTTTAAAATAAAACGGAAACAGATTTTAACTGCAAATGGCCTAACTTTCCCTCTGCTATGATAGTTATTTGGCTCTGTTCCCAAAAATAACTCATCCTAACTCTTCCTGTTTGTATCTTTTTAATAGTCACCTCTGGATCGTCAATACTTTATAGCTTTCTTTTCCGCTCTATAGGGCGCAGTTAAGAGTATCCCAGTTATGTTGTACATATACACACTCGCGCACTGTACTTAGATTTACAAATTTGGACTTTCCTTCTTAAAAAACATATTTTTGGTTTTTCATGATGATGCTCGATTCAAATTTCTTTTACTAGTCTTAATAACGACAGGAAAGGGTAACAAAGGAATGTTTTGTCTTTTTTATTCCAAGTAAGCCAGGCAACTATAGGTAGCCAGTAGCAGAGAACTTTATTCCTAAAAAGAGAAAAGCGCCCGCCCCCTCGACATTTGTTGTCGTATTCTCACCTATTTGTTTATTTTTTTTTCACGCCGAAACTACATTACTTTTTTTGAAGCCTTGCGCTCGATGTAAGATAATTTTGAACCATCGGACTACGTTATTACGACGGCGTTACCGGAATCGCGCACTGCGTGCGAAGAAAGCAATTTCCCATAAAAATTACACTGACAGCAGTAAAAGCCAGTTTTTGTGCTAAGATACAGTTACACTATGTTTTATTTTATTTATTGATTCATTTTGATAAGACATGTGCCGCGCATACTTTTGACACACATCTGGCCAAAAATCCCAACTTTGCTTGAAAAAATGGCGAAAAACCATGACTTTTGCGATTTTTTTAGATTTTTTCAGCAATTTTGCTAACGACGTCATGTGTTGACGTCCTGTGACGTCATACAAGGTACGTTTTGTACTTTTTTTGGTATCAATGACGCGGAAGGGTCATAGCTATCTATTAGTACCACACATATGATAGTTCATCAAAAACAATCGGTTTCCGAGATACTAGGTGGGCGGAAACCGCCCCTCCAACCTGGCGGTGAAGATGGTTCAAAACGCTCGCTCTTGGCATGGTTAAGGGTACTGTGGGTAGGGGTGCTCCCCAATGGGCTTAACTTTGCACAAGAACACGGACGGAAACTTTCAGAGTAGGCCTTTACTCCGCATACTAAGTTAGTGCTACGAAAACATAAACTACACATTGCGTAGCCCGCTTAGTAAAACTGTACATCACAGGTCCGAGCAGCAGGTCTGCTGTGTCATGGCTTTGACCCCAAAAACTGCACACAAAGTGTATAGCTTAAAGTACGCCAATGATTTGTTGAAATAGTGGGTTCCATCGCGAAGGGAAGAATTTGAGTTCTTCTGCTTCACAGTTTGCTCTTCAATGCAGTCCTTTGAAATTCCTTGTAGACTGTGCTGAAGGTTAGGTTGGTTAGTATATCAACCACGGGGTTGCTGGCTCGGTTCTTTCCGGCTCGGGACCCGGGGCAACCGGCGGTTTAAGTTTTGAGCCTTGCCTACCATCTGCATTCGGCTTCAGACCTTCTCTTGCTTGATTGTTTCGTGCCAAGTTTAGTTGTTGCTTCTTTGACTATGATGGTGATTCTTCAAGATTGCTTTGATATCTTGCGTGGTCAGTTGAACCACACGAGTCTTTTTGGTCTTCACGATACAAAATATAAATAAAACTTCATCGCTTGGCGGCGGCGGAACCGGCGCCAGTGGCCATGGCGCCCGCCATGCCCCTCCACGTTATCCCCCCCCCCAAACTATTCAAAATTTGATTTATGATACGTGTTGAGGCTACGAATGCGAGAAAACGATAGTAAAGTATTGAAAATTGCTCACAAGTGCCAAGTGGCCCCTCCACTTTAAAATCATTCCGCCACCGCTGCAGCGCCAACATCCTAGGTTGTAATACTCCCCATAATAGCAAGCTGTTACGCCTCAACAATCGTGCACTTTGTGGTAAAAGTATGAAAACTTTCCACATGGTTTAATACAAAGTATGTAAAACATTTTAAAGATATGGTACACATTTTACATATCCAATATGGACGCCAAAGGTCAAAGCACTGTTATAGGGGGTCAAAGTTTACAAATAAGTCATATTTAGCAAAAATGCGTCTAAATTGCTCATAGTGACTTCAAGATTACAAACAAGTAATATTTGCCATATCTAGTGCACAGCGTTTAGGCTGTATTATGGGTCAAAGGTCATCAAGAAATATTGTATATAGGTTATAACATTCACTTATATGGAAATACTTACTGATGTTAGTCTTCAACAGTAGCTCAATCTTAATACAATATATGTGAACATTTAAAAGACAGTAAATATTATACCGTTCTAACATGCGTCACCAAAGGTCACCAAACTTTTGAACATGAGGGGAAATTTTTCATAGTCGCTATACTAAGCAAAAATGGGTATCAAATTGATCATAGTGACTTCGACAAGTATCAATTTCCAATACCTAGTACATACAACGTTTGGGTGCTACTGTGGGTCAAAGGTCAACCACTTCAAGATAGACCTCCTTTTCTTTTTTTTTTTTTTTTTTGATGAGAAATACCTATACTGAATTGTGAATGGCAATATAAGGGTTAAGTTTTCAAAAGCATAACAGTAGCCTCACTAGCAGTTTAGGTTAGTTTCACAGGGGCAGGTACACATTTCAGTGCAAGTGCAGGAAGCTTCGCTTTGTCGTATTGACAGCGGGGCTTCCGATGTATGGGTCAGACAGCCATAAGTTCATGACAAAAGCCAGGCTAGGCAGATTGGCAAGTTAACAGACTTGTTGAGAAGAAGAATCGATCCGTAGATATGTAAAGCTAGACGTGTCCTCCCTGCTGATGCAAGATTCTATCTAACAGAAACATGTCGACGGCAGAAACCCAGACTTAGTTATCTGTTCCTTCGAAGGAAGTGCCAAAACATATATTGTGGCTGCTATCGAATCGTGTCTGAAGATCTGGGCCAAAAAGACTGTAAAGAAAAGTTTTGAAATGTGTGACATCTATTTTGAAGAACTCTAAGGACCATCGGTCTAACATTTCGTTTGATCTACAAAGAGGACCTAAAGAGCCTAAAAGGGACGACTCCAATCAGATTATCTCTTCCAGACAAAGGACGTGCTACTGTTATTCTCAGCAAGGGTGCATACTCTGATAAAGAAAAGCAGCTCCTTAGAGTTACACCTGCCTAAACGCCATCTGACCCATTAACTCAACGCGGCTGGGCCCTTTTAGGCGACAATGACAAGACTATCGATAGTCAGAACTATTGGAGGCTGGTGCACTCTAATAGTCTAATAATCAAGCTCCTAAGTTCACTGGACTGCCCAATATACAGAAGTGAGGGTCCCCTAGTCGATTGTTTTGGCGATTGGATCACCGACTTACAGCTAGATAAGGAGTTACTCAAATTACTTCAACCTCTGGACCGAAAAAAAACCAGACACCAGTAAAAGATTGGTGAGAATTTGCGACCTTCAATCTACTTTCACCCTCAAAGACTCGGCGATGTGGTATCCTTCCCTTAGAATCCTATCGCATCAGTGCCTGTGAAGGAAACCATTGATATTACTCGGAGTCGCCAACAATGATTGCATAGGACATTTCTCCATATTGCTGATGTGAAAGGGATGTGGAATTTTGTGACCACCAAGCTTACTTCAGGTTTAAGGTGACCTATACCCCAAAGTGCGGGGCTAACAATAGGTTCGTCCCACCAGTAACTAACCTGTAAATTGCTTCTGGTCAATGTGACGCCCTTCTGACTGGCAGCACATAATTCCACCACGCATAATGGAAACATTAGGTGGACGTCGTCACAAATTGGGACCATTTAACATTTTCTTAACCACCTTACAGTCTTCGCATCAGGGTATTCATGATCATTACCATGTAAGGGCGCATACCAACAGACAGATCGCATTCCCTTGATGTGGTGGATAAGAGAAAGCCTGGGACATTTCACTTGACACCAATATCTATCGCAATTAAGACCCACTGACCAATGCCTCAATTTTGACTTAATAATACAGTGTCAGCAAATTTCCATGGTCGATAATCAATCTTTCAACTGGATGAATTTATGCCACACCACACGGTTCTATCTTCTGCTACTCTCGCCCATGTTACGCCAATATATGATGTTATGTCACTTCCACCTTTTCTGTCTGCCTACTCCTCTTTTTCCAATTCTTGGTTGCCATTCTAACCATCTCTTGTCCTCTGTTATCATTTCTTATGGCAACATGTTTCCAGCCCATCTCATTTTGATTGTTTGACTCTTCTAAAAATGTCGCCCAAACACCAGTCTGCTCTCTGATGGTTGAGCACATTACTTTGTATCGCAGTTTTGGAGATGTGACAACATTGGCCGTTCCATCATTGCCCTCTGGCGGAATTGTAGTTTGTTTCATAGGTATTTAGTTAATGACCATGTTTCGGATAATAGTCATTGTTGGAAGGACACATTGAGATTACTGTCCTCTGAGTGAATAGGAATAGTTTTGACATAAGATTTCTTTAGATCTTCCAAACGCAGCTCCATCCAGCCTTTTATCCTTTTCAATATTTCTCCTTCGAACAGTTCCTTTAAAAACTTCAGTGTTTGGCCCAGGTATGTATACTCCTCAAACCTCTTCAATTTCTTATCTTCAATGAGGGGGGGGTGATTTTTCATCTGTTGCAAAGTTTGCCACGTATTTTGTTTACTTATGCATTTTTAGTCCCACCTTATTGCCTTCTTTATTCAAGTCATTAAGTTGTGTTTCCAGGTCCTTCACTGTTGAGGTAGTAACGGCAACGTCATCTGCAAATCCGAGGTTGTAGTGTTTCTCATTGATCCTTCTTAGCATTGGTGAAATGCATGGGATGATTCTTGACATTAAAGACTCCACACCAATGGATCGCGAATGTTAATATTGCTATGACAAACTACTAGGGGAACTCCAAATCTATGGTGTCAATTGCAGCCAAGGTTTACAACAAAATGCTTTTGAACCATGTCGCATGGAGGCCACATGTTGACCCCTTGCTACGTAACAACCAGGCAGGTTTTTGGCTAGACCGCAGTGGCATGCACACCCCCCATCACACATTGTGAGGGAATCATGGAGGGTTTTAAATAGCTTTAACTAATGATTGTACCACCTAATTGCACCTTTAATAAGGCCTTCGACTCAATCAATAGGTTCTGTTTTGTCTCAATTGTTGTATCCATTATGGCATTTAAGAGACCATGGTCACTGCTATGCAGTGCTGTCTACAACCTCTAGCAGTTCATCAGTTTATGGGTGATGGTATAAAAGTTCTAATCATTCAATACATAAAGACTAATTACAACAACAGGAGTTATACACAGTGTTCTTGGATCCATTCCTTTTATCATTTAGTGGACTACTTTCTGGGGAAGGCATCTGGAAATGACTATGCGATTTAAAAAAACAACTTGTATATCCCAGCGTGATACCATGCCAAAATATAAAAGATCTAGATATGCTGCTGATATTGCCTTGCTTTGTTCTATGCTGATTGCTGCAGACCTTGACTTAATTGTCACCCCCGTGCACAAAATCGGCCAAACTGCCCCATCAATTTCTCTCTCTTCTCTTCCCACATCTCATCTCTCTATTCCTCTCTATCTATCTGTCTCTCTCTCTCTCTCATTTCTTTGCTCTCTCTCTCTCTTCTGTAAAGATAATTAAAATCAGGAGGTTTCACGACTTTAGGTCACATCATTAACAAATAGTGTTTCTTTGTGATTTGAATTCAATTGAAAATTGTAATTTTGGCCCCATTTCGGCTGCCATCTTGAAATTATTTATGGAATGCCATTTTCAATGAGTAAAACTTTGAGGTGTCATAAAAATCTCTAATAGAAATTACGAGCCCTTTCTGTGACCGATCAAAATAATGTAGTTAATAATCATTGATTCTTGTCAAAAGTGAGTGAAAATGACGCTGTAAAAGTCCGTTGACCTCTGTCGGCCATTTTAGACGAGATACAATAGGTACCATATCTTAAAAGGGTTGCAAATATCTTCACTTTAGCATATGTAGAAGTTTTCATGCTTTTACCACAAGTGCCCCATTCTTATCATAATATAGCGCTTAACAAAGCGTACTATAAAAGGTTCGATCTTGGATTATCATATATAATATTAATGATCACCTTAAATTATACTAGCATATCACATTTTCGTCCTTTTATTTTTTTTAATTAACTCTTTATTATGTTTGAATTCTCGTAGTATCATGGTGAAGTGTTTGCACTGTGCATAGGCTAATATTTGCTCAGGTAGTATGGCACGCTTTAACGGGCCAACCGTGCATAACCTTCAATGCAGCCGGGGCAAAAAGAGACCCATTTGCGTGCGATTTTTGTTAAAAATTAAAGGTCCACTTTTTGATGATGAAAAGTGATAATATAGAATAGGTGTTTTGTATTTATTATCAATTATCTTTCCTAATTACTAATTTAATTTGAGCGACTCTGATTCATTTAAACGACTAGATCATTTAACAAATATTATTTCTGAAAGGAAAAATTCCTTCCTTCTCTGTGTTTTAAAGCATAATTTGTTTTCATTGTACCTTCAGGCTTACATCAAACACAGCACGACTTTACTGTGCCGCTACCGGTTTGGATGTGCCTTTCTCCTTGTCAACATTTATTTTTTGCTTTTTTGAAGTTGAGGTCAAAAAAGCTAGCAACAACACACAACAACACACATACATACAAAACTAAGAGAATGCTCTGGGAGCTTAAAAGGTGTGTTTGTACACCCTAAGTGCGTTTAAAAAATAACACTGGTTGTTGAACATCAAGAGTGTTGGATTTTAACACCCCTTGGTGTGGTCCTTTCGATCACTCCTGTGAGTCGCAGTGACTTCTGTTAGTCCTGATTTTTTTATTCCTTGTCAGTAACCATATTGGTCGATGGTAAGAATGCATTTGGGGGGAATTTGGTTGAGAATCACAAACTAACCGCTTAAATACTCAACTTTGTTCAACAGAATTATGAAGCTTTAACCCATTTTACATTACCTTTTGTATCGAATATGTAAAAGCGCTTCATATACCAGATTCAATTGAACTAGATTGTCGATAAAGTGTGAGATACGCTCTCGATTTGTTTGGAGGCAATCAAAGAACGGATAAACTGTTATGAACATCGCGGGCTGGGTGAAGAGGAGGATAAGGCCACGTAATATTGTAGTTTGTTATGAGTGACCCAAACTACTTAACTCCTTAACTGATTGAACGAGCGGTAAAATAATTATTTATGGAAACAGAATGAATAAATGTAAACGTGTCCCAGATTTTCTAGTATTCCTTAGTGACGTAAAAAGAACTTTCCTGAGTAATAATTACTTACTCGTATCATAACTGCATCTATTCCTTTGGAAAATAGATCTATTTTTGTTTCTTGTCTTCAATGTTGTGTTCATATTTGGTGTCTTAGTTGTAAATAAGGGGAAAAAATACATTAAATGTGCTATTCGTAATAATTTTAACTCATTTGAAGTGCACGCGCTTAAGTTCACAACGATGCTATCAGACTGGTATTGTAAAAATTGTTTGGGTTCCTCTCTTCCCGTTAACCACATTGTTTGATAATGATGAATTCATTCAGACCTATAGCTTTTACCAAATCCAGATGATTGATTATCATAGCTTATTTCCCTCCACAATCAACCCCTTAGATTTAAACATAGATGCTGACGATAACAAGAACTTAAATAAAATGCACGATTTTCCCCAATGTAATGGGGCCTTATACCACCTGAAGTTGACTCCTTTAATGATCTTATTTAGAAATAATCATTCAGACTTTAGTATAAACATTTTAATTCCCGCAGCCTAGTAAACACTTGGAATCATTACTGACTAT
>JAMKCH010011612.1:0-37408 GCA_023653785.1 Ophioderma brevispina
CTGCTATCAGCCAACTAAAGAGTGGAAAAGCCCATGGGCCTGATAATATACCAGCAGAGTTCCTGATGCACTATGGCCCACAATGTCTTGAGTGGCTCCAGAAGTTCTACATATGTTGCCTTACCAACCAGTCCTTCCCCAAAATCTGGAGGAGGGCTACAATCATCGCACTACCCAAACCAAACAAGCCTGTTGACAACCCCAAGAACTACCGCCCAATATCACTACTGTGTGTTTCCTTCATACTCCTTCGAGGCTGATCCTGGCCCGCCTGGAGCCAGTCATCGAATCCCATCTGCCTGACGAACAAGCAGGATTTCGCCATGGCCGGAGCACTGTCCATCAGATTGTAAAACTCACAAATGATATTGAGGAGAGCTTTGAAAAGTGTCGTAAGGCAGGTGTCATATTGGTGGACCTTACTGCAGCATATGGCACCGTGTGGCACCAGGGCTTGACACTCAAGCTTTTCAGGACCATCCTGGATTGTCACCTTGTACAATTCATATGTAACATGCTTTCAATCCGTAGCTTTGTTCTTAAGACAAGTGATGGGCAGAGCAGTGACTGCGTCGTTTGAGGAACGGGGTCCCACAAGGATCAGTATTGGCTCCCATGCTGTTTAACTTCTATATCAGCGACTTATCTCAAACAACATCTAGACAATATGGCTACGCCGACGATCTTGCCCTTCTTCAATCGGACAGAAGCTGGACTGAAGTAGAAGGTATATACTTACTGCAGATATGACCATACTTGCAGCATATCTCAAGACCTGGAGACTCATGCTGAGAGAAGCTAAGACCACCACTACTGCCTTTCATCCTAACACTAAAGATGCTCATCGCCAGCTTCAAATTAACCTCAATGGAGCGCCTCTGCCATACAATCCTACACCAACTTATCTGGGAGTGAAGCTTGATCGGCAGCTTACTTATCGGCAGCATCTCGTGTCAGCATGTGCAAAGGTATCTTCGAGGAATAACCTCCTGTGCCGCCTTGCTGGATCTTCATGGAGTGCTAGTCCATCCACTCTACGCACCACCGCCCTGGCTCTATTCTACAGCACTGCTGAATATGGCGCCCCAGCATGGTGCTATAGCTCTCATACAAAAAAGCTGGACACAGTACTCAATGAGACCATGAGAACCATTACTGGCTGCCTTCATCCCACTCCACATGAGTTTCTACCAGTGCTTTCAGCCATTGCACCTGCATTGCTCGGAGAGAACATCACACACATAAACTGCTGCATAATACTGTCAAAGAATCACACCAGCTCGGTAGACAGAAACTTCGCTCTCGCCGACCTTTCTGTCGACACGCCGCTAAACTATCCAGCTCCCCATTCAACATCTTACAGATATGGAACACTGCCTGGCTAGATACTCAAAGACCAGACAAATTCACTATCACGCCTATGTCAGAACTCCCTCCTGGTAGCAATCGTCCACGCAAGGAATGGGTCACCTTGAACAGGATTCGCACAGGAGTCGGTCGTTTCAACAACAAAATGCATCGATGGGGGCTGCGACCATCTCCATCCTGCCAATGTGGCTCTCCACCACAGACTGCAGACCACATTCTTAATGAGTGCCCTACCTTTCGCCAACCTTTGGATATAGACCTCTCAAACCCCAAATCAATCAATAGTGAGCTGGCTCAAATTTAACACATTTAGCTGCTGCCTCATACGCAAGAAGAAGAAGATATATTCCATTTACGAGTACAAGTTGATTTAAACTCGCCCTCGCCAAGTCGCTAATTGCAATGGCAATCCCGAACACAATGCATTCTTGCAAAAATATGTACGACTATGCACACATTAAACCCAAAATTATTGCTATTGGGACTGCCAAAAGCACGACATAGGTAGGGGAAAGTGTAGTAATATGGACCTCCTAAACGAGATCGTATAATTTCCAATAATTTATTTCATTCGTTAATGGTTTTTCATTATCAATTAAAAGCTTTGGCCTTCGAAAAATTGTTTCAAAAGGGTCCATATTACCCCATTTGTGGGGCAATATGGACCTCGTTATTTGCAATAGAGGCGGAGTAATGTAGACCTAACATAGATCCACGTGTACGGCAAGCTAAAAAGGTCATAACGTATTGCTCACATTGAGTTGCTTTCGACATGTCCGTATTGTCCCGTCCAATGTTCTACATGGGAATATAGGGTAGGGTGTCCATCCCAGATCATACGTACACAAAGGTATCCATCCAGCCTGGAGCCGTTTTGGAATTAGATGTAAACTAGGAATTTGATACATGTACTCATACATGGGTAATGTAAGTGACTACATGTTGCCATGGTAACAACCTCCAGACCGAGGCTCAAGAGAAAATAATGATGTTTTAATATGTCACTGACATTTATTAGAAAAGAACGTGTTGGAAATGTTTAAATTGAAATATTTCTTTGATTTTCAGGACACTACCTTCGTTTATTATAGCTGAATAACTGAATTATAGTTGTTGGATGATGGTCGTTCACGTAGTAATAGAAGGGACACTCCTACCATCCCTAGTTAAAAGTTATAAGGGGTCCATAATGCCCTGAGGGTCATTACCCCACTTTAATATAATTTTCTAACATCAGATAGAAATCATATACTCGGCTTTTTGAGGTTTGAAATAGTATTCCGTACTTACTGTGAATAGATTTTAAAATGCGCATTTGGTCAGCCTTTAAATCTTTATGGTGTATTCCTTTAAAATGGTACTATCCAATCCTCAGCTTCGACCCTACTACTCACACCATCGAACATGAGATTTTGGTATTCACTCGAAAGATTGTATTTTTTCTTATTTCCACATGCAAAAAAATTGCTGAATTTTCCCATTTGGAGACTTACAGTGTAAATGAGTTGTTTTCGTTTTCTGAAAATTATTAGTGCAGTAATCATATAGGCTTTGTAGCCGAAAAAAATACTGCCTCAAGTTTAAATGTTAAATCGGATTCAAATAAACATTTGAATTGGGTATGTTGGTCATGGCCTTTCGGTGAAACACAAGGAAATTATATGCTAGATCCTGTGGAAGTACCTTTCCGGATTCAAAAAACAGTAATAACTGGGGTACCAGACCGAGTGATACACATGCATGTAAAATGTATCCTAATCAATGTTCCTCTCTGTTCCACTCTGCACCTTGGTACACACTTGAAGATATGTTCACAACTTGATGACAAGTAATTTTAGAACAAGTACCAAACCATGATATAGAGCTACAGTCAAATTTTTTAGACATATACAACCATGGACAATATTAGCTGTAGTAAAATTATTTTCTACTGAAACAAAACTACAGGAAACACAACACATTTGACGCAAGTCTGTTTATGCAGGCAAACTATTAAAAGGCACAATTCCAAAATATTAAGATTTTTTTTCTTTCACCAATTGCAGTATCTCGACCTACATTACCAAGATCGGGAGCATTGGCATGATACTCCAAAACTACAAAATATTAAATGCCCACCAAAGCATTGCTGTTAGCCATGACACTAAGCCATTATACACAAAAGTCCGCCGAGCGCATCACATAATTAAGTTTGGACAAATTGGATAGTTAATCAGCCATGTTCTGCCAAATCCGCAGAGAGCTTTTCACAGAGTATCCATTACATGTATTGAAAATGATATATATACAACGAATTAAAAGCGACGATTTAAGTTTGAAAAAGCGTGGTCTCTGAAGTTAAGAAATCCACAAAATTTAAAGCATCCCAAAATCTTCATTGAATTGTGTGCTACAAAAAAGTCGTGGACGTGTTACTCTGTTTAAGAGAAAGCGAGGAACCCAACGGAAAGAGTATAACGTATAGATTACTGGAATCATGGAATTATTCTCATATGCTATAACGGGGGCATGGGTCCATCGATTTTAACTGCAGGAAGTGTGCAGGGGAATGTGGACATGACAAGGTCGGTGGCCTATTGTATTTGTGAAAGCCTATTTAAAATAGGCCGTCCAAACAATTTTTAGTGGGAAACGATAGACTGGGTGACCTGCCGACTAACTGGGGGAGGATACATTCCTAACCGCGGTTTAATTTTCTCCATTCCAACCATCCCGCTGCCACGGGCTCTCAAAATTTTTTACGAATCATTGCAATCTGACGTAATCGGGAATAGACAAAACGTTTGATCACAGCCTTTGGTTAAAGCAAGGTAAAAGGAAATAATATGAAATATTGAATATTACTTAGGATTTCAACCCCCCCCCCCCCCACCACCACCGTGTGTAACATGTAAAAAAAAAAAATTTTTTAGTCTGTTAAAACGTATATTATTGGCACTATTAGTTATGGATAAATAAACAACCACCATTACAGACACAAATATTGAAAGAAAGCAAAGCAGATAAATCTCGAATAATCCAAATTTTGTGATGAATAAGCACCCTATTTTGTAGAGATCCATTTAGAATATTGTCCTAATTTCTTCTGCCTAATTTTTAATAAAAAAATAGTTTGCATTTTTTCACCAAGACAGGGACTCTAATCATCATTCCTTTATGGAAACGTCTTAATCACTTAATGATATACTACGATTATCTGTTATATTATACCCCTACCTCTAATACCGTTTTCTTAGATACTGTTTTCTTTAGCATTTTTTATACCTTCAAGTTAATGCACCACAACGTCACATGAACAAGAAACGATAATTTTACAACAGCACATTTGGGGTATCCAAAGAATATATACTAACCGTATCTGAGGGTCAAAATTCGTGTATCTTTCTGGACCCGCAACCTTTCTAAACGACATTTTGACCAGTGGGTCACAGCCTAAACCATCCTTTCATTTATTGTTCTTTGTTCAAGACTGATTTCTTCATTATGTTCCTCACTGGCATCTCGGAGGCAGTGGGGAATAGAAGGGTAAATTGGCACTGCACATTAGAGCATTGTCTGCACATTTGTCCTCCACTATCAGCGATTTCTTCACAATGTAAAACAAACCTATTTTTCATTAAAGTCCAGTTTTTTCACTGTTGTATGTAGTAAAGACCCCTAAGACGTGGCTAAGCGTAACACGCCGTATTTGTCAAGAAATTATTGTGTTTATGCTTTGTTTACTAATAAAAGTCGGAATGCGACTTTTTTCGATCAAGAAACAGTCGCAAATGACATTTTCAAGACCGCTTTAAAGTGCTTAAAATGTCTATTTTTCAAGTTGTTGATATTTCCTAATACTAGCAATTTAGAGACAAAATCATCATTTTGAATTGTAAAAAGCGTGGAAAAATGGCTGAGATAGAACGCCTGAATGACGTAAAACCCCTGAACCAAAAGTTGCAGTTTTTGGAGTTTTCAATGGGCATAGATGTTATCCGTGTTTCAGATTAGCGGCCATCTTTGTGGGAAAGTAATCTGGGAACAATACATTCACCTGCTTTGGACCTGGACCACACTGCATTTGTCTGGGTGAGTGTATTGTTGAACCCCCGAAGATGGCTGCTTATCTGAAACACGGATAGCCTATACTACTGCAGTGTACTGCGACACGAACACGCTCACCACAATCAATATAGCAAGTAGGCTTCTCGCTCATTCAGTCGGTAACGCTGTGTAAAATCAATACACGCGTATTATTGCGTTGTACCACACAGTGACCATTGAAATATCCAAAAACTGCTACTTTTGGTATGGGCGTTTTACGTCTTTCAGGCTTTCAATCTCAGCCATTTTTGCACGATATTTAAGAAGGAAGGTGTTAAATGAACGAGACCTAGGCAACAAAATGTATATTTCCAAAACTTTCAAAATTCTCGGACTTTGGCACAATACTGATCGAAAAACATGCAGAGATTCTTTTTGTGCCAGCTGTAGGTCCTGATGACCTGGATCAGAACGTGAAGAGGATTGCTCCAAAACCCCATAACTATGACAAATGTGCCCAACTAGTGAACAAGACTGCCCGGAGATTCATACCCAGAGGCTGTAGGACGGAATATATAGCAGGCCTTTCCAAGGAATGTGCTAGAGAATATCAAGAGTATATCACCATGTTTGAAGCTGATCCTTTTTCGGCTGAACAACTGCTAAAGGTGAGGAAGTTTCGGAGAGCATCTCCCAGTAAAAGATCAAAACCTGACATTCTTTAATTGAATCCACCGATATGACCCACAACAGCAAGAAAACATGGTCTACCATCCGAAAGCTCCGAGGGGATCCAACAGAACCTCCACAGCAGCCAAATGTCACGCCCAACCAATTTGCCCACCAGCTTTTAATTGGCAAGTGCAGCAAGAAGCCCAAGAAGATCAAACTAGACCGTAAGAGGTTTAGTGGCGACCCTGGTTTCACTCGCCCCTTCAACATGGACGAATTGGAATCCGGTATTGCTAAACTTCAATCAGGAAAAGCAGTAGGCCTTGACAACATCTCAACTGAGCAACTAAAAAATTTCGGCCCAGTAGCAATGGAATGGCTTCTTCTTAAGCAATTTTCTACAATTGCTGCCTTATTTCCCACAGGTTCCCAAAGATCTGGAGGAAAGCACATGTTATGGCACTTTAAAGCCTGGGAAAGATCCATCCAATCCCAAGAGCTACAGACCAATATCACTCCTCAGCCATACCTACAAGCTCTTTGAACGTCTCCTGCTCAATCGTATCGCACCTGTGATAGGCGAACACCTTATACCAGAACAAGCAGGTTTCCGGCCAGGCAGATCAACAACAAGCGAAGTACTCCACCTAACTCAACACATTGAGGATGGTTTCGAGAAGGGTATGGTAACCGGAGTTGTGTTCGTCGACCTATTAGCAGCCTACGATACTGTTAATCACAGATGCCTACTCCATAATATTCTGGAAATCACCAAGGACATCCGCTTGACTGAGCTTATCAAAGGATTGCTGGCAAACAGGATGTTCTTTGTTCAGCTAGGAGCGAAGAAGAGCCGATGGCGTAGGCTCAAGAATGGACTACCACAAGGGAGCGTGCTTGCACCTCTCCTGTTCAACATCTATACCAACGACCAACCTAGGAGTGCAGGAACCTGTCGTTTTATTTACGCAGACGATCTTGGAATTACCGCACAAGATGCAGACTTCACAGCTGTTGAAGAGAGACTCTCCAAAGCTTTGGATGAACTCACTCCTTATTATGAGGAAAAACACTTACGTGCAAATCCATCCAAGACACAGGTGTGTGCTTTCCATCTACGCAACCGTGAAGCCAAACGTCAGCTTACAGTTATCTGGTCTGGAACACCCCTGGATCACTGTGATAACCCTGTTTACCTAAGAGTACCTTGGACCGCACTCTCTCTTAAATTAGAGTATAGTATGTTCACACAATAATATCTTGAACAAACTCACTGGCACAAGATGGGGTGCTCACCCACATACCCTAAGATCGACGGCACTTGCCTTGCGCTACTCATGTGCAGAGTATGCTTGCCCTGTATGGGAAAGATCAACCCATGCAAAGAAGCGTGATTTAGCGTTAAATGCCTCCTGCCACAGGATGCCTCCGCCCAACATCAATGGAAAACTTACACATCCTAGAAGGAATTGCTCAACCAGACATCCGTCGTAGCATAGCGAGCATGCAAGAGCGTAGCTGCCAAGTATCTAATGTGAAGCACCCTATGTCTGGACAGATACCTGCTGCCAACTGCCGTAAATCAAGAGATTTTCTTAAGCAAAGTCCAACCTCTTGAAACTGTCTCTAAGGCGCTTAAGAGAGTCGCCTTGTGGAAAGATTTGCCATCAACCAAGTAACATCTATTGGTATTGAATCTTGTGAGATAGGATGTATACGTAGGATGTATATGTTGAAACTTGTACGCCAAGGCGTTGCACATCACAATTTCGGACTCTGCTTATGGCATATGTCTTTAGAGTATTTTTGCGTAAGAAAACTGACCTTAAAAAGTATATTCTGAGCGATTTCGGCGCTTCGCGACCGCACCCATCCCCGCGATGCTCGCCACTGTCACGTCAGAATCCCATCCCGGAGTATGAGGTTCTGTATACTCCCCTGAAATATTACTTGAAATTAGGGGCAAAACATTGATTTTCATAAGCGCTAATTTTTACCAAAAGAGGTAATTTTGTCTTTGTATTTTCCCCAACATTATGCACTACAAAAATTAAAACTATGGTTGTTTTAAGTTACGAATAGACCAAATTAATTTAACAAAAAAAAAAACAGTGTGAAAAATGTTTATATCTTTCTGAAGCTATTTTTCCAAACCACGTATTTCACCATTCATTTGTAAAAGAAAATCAATTACGGAACAAATTACTAGCATATAATTGGTTAATGAAACATGAATTTTGATTAGTATATTGTATGGTTGTAACATAAATCCACAATAATGAATAACCAGAAAAGGTCATCTATATCTGGAAAATAATTTACGTTATGGATATGCCCATTGGTGGTCAAGGGAGGGGGTCCCTATGGGCCCTAATGCAATATCCGCAATGCATTATGCGATTCAGAAGATGTGGGATAAAGAGCTTGACAATTAGCAGAAACAACAGTATTATTATCATTTGCGTTTTCGCGCTAGTGCGCGAAACCGGATTTTAGGTTCCATATGGATTTTAGTTTTTAACAAAATGCCTCTGTCCCGAGTGTTAACATTTTTTGGGACAGCCTGTATATTTTATAACTCGTTAAGTTGTTTTTCGTCCCAAAAACCGGAAATGTGCGTTTGTTTCAAACGATTGCGTCTTTGGTCAAATATTAAACATTTGATCAATAAAATTAACTTCATTTTCATACATTTTCGTCAAAATCAATTTAATATGGTCTCACCCATGGCCCACAATCTGAATGTACAAAGACATTTCATTAATAAATTGATACGAAAACCCTTAGGTCGGTTGCAACAACCCCCTGCCATCCGATGGACTTCGATTGACCGTTTACAAAGGAAGCAGTTTCTCGATACGTTTTGTTTTGTGTAATAGCAATATTAAAGCTTTGATAACGGAATATTCTAAAAGGATATTCTTATTACTTTGTCATATGTTTTATTAACTGCATAAAGACTAAGTGTCAAAAGAAACAAAAACACACTCAACAAACACATTTATATTGATACAGGTTATAAAGACTCTTCTTCATTTCTTTTGCACAATCATGACACAGAAATCTTCATTGAAATATATCTGGTCACCCTCACGTTTGCTACAGATATCACTGCCAAGCACCCGCATGAAATTTGCATACATTTCGGGTTTAACGCTTTGCCGAAAATTGATGATATTAGCGAAGAAATCCGTAAGAAGGTCTGCTTCAGTCGATGGCTCTTTGCTGAAACATTGACTAACTTCACATCGTAGAGGCATGACAAAGCGTTTGTACGGAATGCCGCGTTTTTCGAAATGCTTGATGACGTTATCGATGTTGAGACCAATGCAATGACGTTGCTCCCGAGATAAATCACTCTGCTGGTAGAATTCCCGGTATATTTGGCCAAAGCCACTTGATTCTGAAATAAAGTATTATTTGAACGTATTATGCATATGAGCCTTGCAAACCATTAGCTGTATTTTGTAAGAATCGGATTCAATATTGCGATTAGGACAAGAGATTAAATGCGTGCCTGGTGCCCCAATCTTATTTCATCTAAATATCAGGCAGCTTTACAAGAATTTAAATTAAATTTAATATTAAATTCATATAAATTCACGAACTACCTGATGTTTGAATGAATAAAAATATTAGATTGAATGGATTCCTCAAAGTTTTATGACGCAAAATGATGATGAAATGTACCGTTGAGAAACACTCTGACACAAAACGTACCACTGAGGCAAAGGAGACAATTTAGAAAAAAGAGTTATTTTATCATTATCAATATGCCCAGGGCCACGCATATTTCTCCTCCAGAGTATAGACCAATAAAACAACCTGATGTTCTTTCCTGTAGTAACAGGTCATTTTCTCATGCTTTTAACATTTAAGTGACCACTTAAGTGTTAAAACCCTAGATCCATTCAACTTCGTGGTTTTGCAACAGGTAACATATTTTCCATCAACCCAGAACCAGTTTTTGGATGGGGTAAGCTGATTGATGTTTTTGCAATTGGATAAGGAAGATTATCGTCGGTATTTCTAGATTTATGAGCTCTGTTACCGTAGGGAATCTGCTGATTACAGAAAAGAATATGTCCAAAATACCAGAGGATTTTTTTTGTGTGTGTATGCTTAACCATTGAGAACGCCATTAACAGAGAATATCCATTACAAATATCAATTACACAAAGCATATGTTCATGGGTTTATTGCAGTTAGATCAACCGGATCGTCGTCTCGGTAAAAAGCCCTTAAAATACATGTTTGGATGGGCAAGAAACGTTCAGTGGTGTGGCATTCGCAATTCCCTCCCCAACCTCTAGCATCCTCTCCAGTTTTCAACGTTAATGAATTTTACAATATCCATTTTCGTAAAGATTTCCATATGTACCTCCTTAAACTTCTACATGAAACAAAGTCTTTTTCGCTGCCCTCAAAATGGCGATTGAGTCTATTTCTATCTGAAGGTCATTTCATTAAATGTTTTTCTTTGATGAAAATGATCTAGTTTAGTGTTGGGTGTGTATTGCGATGCAATTTCAGACAGGATAAAATCTTTGCAGGTTTTTCACATGGTCTTAAAACGCATTTCTTTGATTTTGTCTCTGCCAAGTTTCGTTAAAACGTTGCAGGGATAGATAAAGGGCGGGTAACAAATAGGAGAGCTATAAGTAAGAAAATTATCAGGCCACGAAGAGTTACACTACGGTGAGCAAGAAGTATATGACAAGGGTGAAAGGCCAAATAATTGAAGGGATTCCTTTTCTGCTTCTCCCTAAGCATTTTCAGTGAAAGGGGTCAGTTCAGGGTTGTATTTTTTTTTTAAATTATGTGCTTTAAATATCCATTTTTAACACATCTCGTCACGTGAGTGCAACAAAGTCGTATCTGCATATTTGTCATTTTGCAGGAAACGCCGTTTTGAGTTCAAATTTCCTTTGTTTTCCTTTGTTTTTTAATGTCTTCTCTCTTTCATAAATTTTTTTCTACTTTGATTTGAGACTGGAACCATAGTTCAAACTTTGTGTTTTTCCTGTCTTTACAAAATCAAGCAAAACACTCAAATTTTACCCCAAAATGTCAGTTACGACTTTGTTGCACTCACATGACGATCTGGGGTAATGATTGAAGCATAAGTCCAAAGTTTTATGTCATTCAGTTATGGATATTATTTAAGACGAAGTTTTAGGTAACATCTTTATTTGAAATGATAGGAAGGTTGTAACTTACATTCAATAAAGCTTATACTTGGACATTAAGTTTTTTACATATTTTGCGCCCAATTGGGCGCCTTTTTGCTTTTCCTTTATTGAAATGACATGAGAGTTTTACGTATATTAAATTAAAGCTCGTAACTTAGGGATGCAGTTTTACATATTTTGCGCCCAGTTTTAACACATTTTGCGCCCAATTGGGCGTTTTTATTTTCTTTATTTGAAATGACAGGAGAGTTTTACGTACATCAAATTAAAGCTTTTAACTTAGGGATTATTTTTTTACATATTTTGCGCCCAATTGGGTGCCTTTTCTATTTTCTTTCTTTATTTGAAATCACAGGAAGGTGTAACCAACAAGCTTACAACTATGTGAGGTCAAAGGTCACATACAAAGGTCAAATGTTCTAATGCAATCTTATACTCATGTAATCAAATCTACTTTAAATCAGTTTTAGGATATTTTTTTTAATACATGTTTCGTAATTAAAGTGCACTTCAACTAGAAAAACCCATCTACTTCTCCTCTTCCCTTTCAATGCTTTTTAATGTTGTTCTTATTTCTTGTAAAATTATGCCTGGCGACCCGACACAGTTTTTTTAATACTTGTTTATATATGCTCTAACACTAACAAACACACACCCTAAACTTCTCATGAAACAAAGGTCGTGTTCCACTCTAGCTTTCACCCACCCGGGTCTCAAGATTAGGAAATAAAAAGGATTAAAAAAACCAACCCGGGTCGAAAATTTCAACCCTAGGAAAGTGAAGGGTTTCGGGTCCGACCCGCATTCGACACGGGTCGAGCGTAGTGTTAACATAAACTCTGTTTCGACCCGGGTTACCACACCACTTTCCACAACTGCCCAGGACTAACCGCCCCCCACCTGCTTCCTATCTTTAGCTACCGAGTACAGCGAAAACAGCATCACCGCACTCGGCATTAGCGACAACATCAGCTCCCGGTATCGACTGAAAAGCATGTTGATCTTAGCCAGCCTTAAGCCAGCCAACTTTCTACAGCTTCTGGCACGCTGTTGCCGATGTTTTCGGCGATATTTCATCACCAACCACTGTCACTTGTTGTTCTCCACATCGGCCATGTTGGGTAAGCAGCAACCTAGGTCACAGATCATTCGTACGAGAACGTTCACTTCCTGGTTCACACTGATTGCCAATCTGGGTCGAACCGGGTCGGTTTTGTCCTGATTCGTTGCGCTTGTGTGAACAGAACTGATCAAATCTTATCAACCCGTGTTGACCCGTGTTAACCCGGGTCATGTGTCAGAAACCATAATATGAACATGCCCAAAGTCCTTTTATTTATGGCCTAACACTAACAAACACCCTAACTCTAAGGTCAAAAATAATAAAACAAAAATCATAACATGTAGAACTTCGAAGGGGGTATATGTGGAATGCTTGCCCAATTGTCTTATGTTTTACTTTATTATTTTATTATATTTATTTTGTTTCGTCTTTTTTGGGGGGTTCTGTTTTGATTCATTTTTATGGTTTGTATTTGGTTTGCTATGGTTTGTTTGCTTGCTTATTTTTTTTCTTTTCTTTTTTCTATTTTTCCTCGTATCTTGATTTCACAGTTCCCACATTGGCCTTACTGGATCAGATCGTGTCACATATTAAAAGTCACCGTTCTCATCAAAGAATGATGAAAATTGTCATACTCTTGGTTGAAGTTTCATAATTCTTAAAAAGTCGCCCAGTGAGCACAGTTGTTTAAAAGTCTCACTTATTATGAAAACAAAATAAAACCAATGATATCGAAGCGAAACAGTCGTTAACAATTGATTTGGATAACTTATTTCACAAGCTGCATCCCGGCAAATTTAACGAGACTTTCATTGAGGGCAAACGTGATTCTTTAACATTTAATTTTACACATATATCTGTGAAGATTAAGAAATAGAGGGAGCTATAATATACAAATCATGAACTTTGTAGGCCTATATGGCAAGATTCTCGCAATGGATATTTCTCATTTTACAGGGGTAATAGCCCCTGCAACTATATATATCAGTTGTCAAATTATGTCGCCAATGTTGAAAATTGTTAGAAGTATAAAAGATAACTTGTACACTGTCAAACAGCTGTGTGAGAGCTTGTTAATGAGATGTCATCACTACTTTTAGAAGGAAAACATTCGTACCTTCGACCAGAAATCACAAACAACAATTCCCCTCCCCCCAACCTCCAGCAGATCGTAAATAATCCAACGAGTTCCCCAGATGGTATCAATGAATGAAGATGGCGCTGATAAAGTTAACTTGCTCTTTTCACCAAACCGTTTCTTCTCTCATCTTCTCTCGCTTTCGTCTTTGTAGTCTTGGAAACGAGTGTTATTGGCCAATGGTAGTTGATTCCTTCCCTTGAACTTTCTCACTGTTTGCCAAAACTGAGGCTATTGTACAGAACGGTAATTTCATCACAAGGGCGCAACATGATGACTGATACGGGGGAACTTTTGAAGAAGCTGTTGCAGTAGATGGACCTCCATTTCGCTAAGGGACCGATATTGAAAATGAATCAGAGCTGAAAATTATGGAACGCACCAAAAATTCGAAAGTGTTTTAAGTATCAAATTTGCTTTTTGTGTGTAGTTTGTGGTCTGTGACGTATTTTTTAATAAACCAAAAACTGGACGTATATGCTTTTTAAACAGCCATTATCTTTGTCTAATGAACTTCAATATATTAAACATTTTAAGTTTCTCGTATAGGTTCTGATCTGTTACGCACGAGAGGACCGAAAGAGTAATTGCCTGACCAACCGCGCCTCAGGCTCATATCGCCTAGCCCAGTACATGTTCGACATTACTCAATGGCGTTTTAAAGTCACGGCAATACTCAAATTTACTGGAATGGCCAGAGCGGACATAAATAGAGTTTGCACGCTCTACAGGTCAAACTCCACGTTCTATTGATCAAACTCCCGCTCTAATAGCACACTTCCACGCTCTAAAGATCTATCGGTCAAACTTCACGTCACCACGTCACGTCGCTGTACAAATCTGACGACGATCTATACTTCACGCTCTGTAGGTCAAACTTCAGTCACGCTCGATGTACAAATCTGACGACGATCTACCTTAGCGCACGTCGATGTTTTTGTGACGTGAATGTACAAATATCGGACGCCGATCTATTTTATCGGACGTCAATCTAGATTAATATGACGCCCAATCTTTTTTTACTACTCTCTTTTTTTTGTTTCAATTTTCAATTGTGGGAGACGGGCGCTTCATATTTGGTTACGATGGCATTTTGAAATACGGTCCTGTGTTTAAATTTCAGATTGAGAGTTAACACATGTAAAAAGATTTTTTGGCAAACCATACAAAATGTAGTTTTTGAAAAAAAAAATTGGAATGGGGTACACTCTTTTAAAAATGTGCCATTGTATCTCATTAAAATTGATGTCATTAATTTATACTGACTTTGTTATCATGTTTGAAAAAATGACCCATACTATTATCTCATACAACCAATTTAAAAATATATATAACGTCACATCATGCCATTTCATTCAATCACAAGTCCTGATTCCAACGCCGCTATAGTTTACACTGTCACTGTCCGCGTAACTTCCCCATTTGCTTTCGTCTTTTTTTATTTTGTATAGCAAAACATTACAAGTTTCCACCAAGGAAGAAAGATTAATGAAAATTATTACTGGGGCTACTGTTCTTCAAGTTGAAGTTCACACAAGGACTATATCCACGATGCGTGCACCCTACATTTATTAATGCAAAGGATTCATTTTCACAAAATATATTACTATCGCAATATTGCCCGACTAGTTGGCTACTATGTTAAATAGCGGTACATAATAATCATGAACCATGTTACGCATTATAAGTTACTCGATGTATCAATTTTTAAATTGTAGTCCAGGTCATCGTCCATGCCAATTTCGAGTACACCATCATCTCATGGGTTTTCTTTCTTTTTTGGTGTACTAAAAGATACTCATGAGAAACAAAAATCCTGAAAATTTGAGCTCTGTACCTCTTTATGCGGGAAATTCAAGGTTTTGACCCCTCAGTTTTAAAAAGTAGTGCAACCCCTGGCTAGGATCACGAAATACAACCTTTAAGACCCACTTTTCAGATCAAATTCAGTTCCCAAGCCCCCCAGTTCGTAAATCGGGGCTGCATATCCAACCTAAAAAACGTTAAACCTGCCCGCCCCTGGGCACACACTCTTTGATGTCCCACTTGTTCTGCGAGTACATGGCACATAAAATTGTGCGTCTTGCTTAGGTTATAATCAGTGTTACATTTCCCCATTGTTCACTAGCCAGTTGATCAGACCTACGCTAGCGATTGTCCCTAACCTACAAATAGAGGGGACCCTTCAATTTAAAAACGATGCCAATCATGAAAAAACCCGCATTTAAAACTTCCAGAACCCCTAGCCCCCCTTCACACCCTTGATACGTAATCCTATCACATAATGGTGACTAAAGTTTATGAAACCTAAGCAAGCCTTGTCTGAATAGGGCTAGGGCATACTACACATTGTACAGTGCCGTGCACATTTTCGGTTGGTTTAATTTGAAGAGATTGTTAATCCCATCCACTTAAACACTGTTTCTGTTCGATTGAAATGAAAGATTATTTTTTGTGTGTTGACAACCCTTCTAGCCTAGGCCCTAGTTAGAGCCTAGCCATAGGTCCTGGCATGTTATATACATTAATACTTTGCATATTCTCATTTTATGATTTACAACACAGCATAAAAAAATACCTAAATACACTCTGTAACTCTCTCTCTCTCTCTCTCTCTCTCTCTTCTCTCTCTCTCTCTCTCATCTCTCGAGCCAGTGCTCTAATAAATCCACGAGAGAAGAGGCAGATGATTCGTAAACATTGTTGCTCTCCATCTTGCCGCCACTTTTAAAAAATGGTATTTCTTATAATACAGCTAGTCGCCAAACATTTGGCAAAAATAGATCGGCGTCATCTTTTTGTACATCGGACGTGATGTGAAGTTTGTCGTCCGATTTGTACATCGACCGTGACGTGAAGTTTGACCTATAGGTGAAGTTTGACATATAGAGCCGTGAAGTAAGATCGTCGTCAGTTTGTACAATCGACGTGACGAACGTGAAGTTTGACCTATAGAGCGTGGATTTGACCTATAGAGCGTGAAGAATAGATCGTCGTCAGATTGTACAATCGACGTGACGTGCAGTTTGGATGAACAATAGAACGTGAAGTTTTGACCGATAGAACGTGAAGTTTTGACCGATAGAACGTGAAGTTCGACCAATAGAACGTGAAGTTCGACCAAGAGCGTGCAAACTCGTATTTATGCCCGCTCTGGCATTCCATACTCAATGGCGTTTTAGCACGACCACACCCGACAACGATGCTTCATAATTAATATACAAACTATGTCTTACGGGCTTAAGGAGAGAAATCCGTTTGAAGAATGTCGAGGTCTAAGCCGTAGGATGAGAGGGCCTACGTTGATTGTACGCCAAGGCGTTTCACATCACAATTTCAGACTCTGCCTATGGCATATGTCTTTAGAGCATTTTTGCGTAAGAGAACTGACCTTAAAAAAGTAAATTCTGAGCGACTTTGGCGCTTAGCGACCGCACCCATCCCCGCGATTCTCGCGACTGTCACTTCAAAATCCCACCCCGGGGTATGAGGTTCTGGATACGCCCTATGGATATTACTCAGATCCTAAAATTAAGGCAAGTGAGCGCTCATTTTTACCCAAAAAAAAATTGTCTTTGCATTTTCCCCAACATTATGCACTAAAAAAAATAAATATGGTTGTTTTTAAAGACGAATACACCAAAATAATTACGTTTAACTAAAACAGTCTGATAAATGTTTGTATCTTTCTGAAGCTGATTTTCCAAACCACGTATTTCACGATTCATTTGTAAAAGAAAATCAATTACGGAACAAATTACCAGCATATAATTGGTTAATGAAACATTAATTTTGATTAGTATATTGTATGATTGTAACATAAATCCACATACATGAATAACCAGGAAAGGTCATATATATCTGGAAAATAATTTACGTTATAGATATGCCCATTGGTGGTCAATGGAGGGCGGTCCATATGGGCCCCTAATGCAATTTCTGCAATGCATTAGGCGATTCAGAAGATGTGGGATAAAGAGCTTGACAATTAGCAGAAACAACAGTATTATTATCATTTGCGTTTTCACGCTAGTGCGCGAAACCGGATTTTAGGCTTCATAATGGACCCCACCCCTCCCCGACACTTAAGTATTTAATCGCATTACCTGAACCGCTGCCTACTCCCAATGTGCGAAGCTTCTTCCCATCAGGAACATAGACATTAAATTGAGGCAATATGTCGTTCTTGAAAACTGATTCACACCATCGCTTCATTATCTCGTTCTTGTCACTAAGCTTGCTGTGTAACAAAACAGCCTTGCTGTAATGTTCCTTTTCCTCAATCAGGCAACGGCATTTACCGAAAGTTGTCATGGTGATTGCCCTGAAAAAGTTACAAATTAACCATATGAAGTTACAACATTCAATATACCTTTTCATCATGCATTTGCATTATGCGTCCGTCCTGTAATAGTGCTGCAGCATGAGGTGAAAAAGGGCTTTAGATTTCTACCAACCAGGGCCGGAATAATAACATTTCCAATCATAGCTCAAATCGAGCATTGGGTTGTGTAGTTCACGAAAATACGTGATGACAAGATTAAAAGTGATGGCAATTTGCATAAATCAACATTTTCCAAAATGGCCGCCATTTTGAAGGTGATAGCGCTACTATATCGAATTAGTGTCGAAATGTATGTTGTATGGGTGAAGAGGTTCAATATACAATTGCCAGAATTGTCTGAGTCATGACAATTTATATACACGGCTATTTTTCAAGATGGCCGGCATCTCATCTAAGAAAACCGGATATTTCTTAATATATAACCTATGAAGATGGTTTTGGTGTCAAAATAAGTATTTTCTAGGTCAAGGAGTTCGATAAAACTATTCTCAAAACTGTAAGATGAATATAAAGGTGATATTTATTTGCATATGTCACTTTTTCCAAGATAACCCAATATTTTAAATACAAGCACCCAAGAGTGTTAGAATTGCTGCAATGTCAGACTGAATGTGACAAAGTGATAAATTTATTAACTCAAATGGTTGATAATTAATATCAACACAAAATTCTCAGTAACTCCTCCTTAGAACTTCCTAACTGCGCTTTAGGGTCCCTATGAACGAAAACCCCAAAACATTGACTATCGACAGGTGTACACGTGACCAGGATCAATTAAGTGTTTGGAATTCGCGGCCATTTTACTCTTGACATATCTGAATGAAACAAATAATAGTTTCTATTAAAATAATACAGGCTTAAACATCAATATTCCCATGCAATTCCAGATATATGTTTGGGATGAATACATATAGAGTAGTCTAGGTGTCACATTCTGGGTGTCACATTGGTGGTCTATGAATAACATGACTCACGACTCACCTGACAGTTTTGAGAATATTACTGTTGAAATCTTTGACGTAAAAAACATACACTTTCTCACAAAAACCGTCATCCTAAGCGCTGTATGAGGTATAAAGAGTTTTGCCTTTTATATGTCGACCATTTTGGAAAATAGTGGCGTATGAAAGCTTCCATTACTTTTATATTCATCTGACAGTTTTGTAAATAGTTTTATTTAACTCCTCCACCTATAAAATCGTTAATTTGACACCACGATCACCTTCCCAGGCTATATAATAAGAAATTTCAGGTGTGTGCCAATACGATTGTCAGCCATCTTGAAAACTTTCGGCACATGCAACATTTGATGGTTTTGGAAATAGTTTTATTGAACTCCTTGCCCAAGACAAAACATTTTTAAGACTAAAATTGTTTTCTTATGTGTTTTTGCCTTTAAGATGGCTGCCACTTTGGAAAATGGCGTCGTATGCAAATTGCCACCACTTTTAATTTTGTCATCACCTGTTTTCATGAACTCCACATCCCTACGGTCAATTTTAGCTATGATGACAAATGTTATTATTCTGGCCCCGGTAGCACTCTCCTAAACTGGTTGGTGCTGCAGCACTATAATACAATGGGTATCTTATTATAGTAGATTCAACCCATCGTGTCACCGTAGGAAAAGTTTTGGACAGTGTCGATTAGTTGGGAGAGGAGGCAGAAAAAGAAAATATGTGGCCCGATTCACCTGCTTTCATGATAGAACTAAGATAATCTGGCCTTTCATGTTTACATATATCCAAAAACACGGGCGCTCAAAGGTCAGTAACATTCAACTCACCTGATATTACATTGAATACCACTGAAGCAAATACGATTAATCAGAATGTTTTCATGTAGCTATAATGCGCTTACGTTGACTTGAATGTTTTCATTAAGCATAGAATTGATTTTTCTTTCCTATCGGACAACATGTTCCAATAGATTTAACGTGGAATTGTAATTTCCACCCACTGCACATGCCCCTCATTCAATGGCCATACCTTCGGGAAAGTACTAGAGGTGACACGATGGGTTGAATCTACTATAGGCCTATAGCTTTTTTTTTTTATTCGCGTCACTTCGTGGATATTTTCGCGGTATGGTTTCATTTCAAGAGGATGTATAGGTACCGACATTTAAAAGCTGAAGATATTCGTGATGTAGAGCACGTAGAATAGACCGTGCCATGAACTGTCTCACGCTAACTTTGGTTCTAGCCACTGATCACATTGATCACAACACAAATCCGATGGCAAATCATAATTCGGAACAGGTGCATGTAGCAGGCGTGAGCCAGTAACCAATGATAGAACGTGGCACTACATCATCAATAGTGGAGTAGCTAGGGTGTATTATTTTAAGTGTATTCAACCAATGCAAGTTTTTTGGCACGACATCAGGCAGCCGACAACGCTATTTAATACCGAGACAGAGATCTCTTTTAGAGTTTCCGGCAGGTGAATTCTAAGAAAACAAGCGCAAAGTGGCAATAGATTATTCATATACAGGCTGGATTGTTCTGTAAGCGAACAGATACCAACTATGTGTTCTGACTATAAACGGGCTTACAGAAAGAACCAAGAGAAGAAAACGAATCAGGACAAGAATAATATCTAAGAAAGATGCAAATAATACTTGATGATAAAATTCTACACACACACAGGAGAATATCCGGGCAATGTAATCTATGCCTAGATGAGAAACTAGAAATAACTCTTGAACAAAGACAATTTTACATAGAAGGACGATTATTAGATTCGATCCATCGTGTCACCTCTAGACGTCTCAAAAGGTACTGGCCTTGAATGAGGGGATGTGCAATTGGAATGGAAATTAAAATTCCATGCTAAACGCTGCTAAAAGACATTGAACATATAGTCCACTAGCACAGAAAATCAATTATGTGCTTAAAGAAATCATTATTCAGTCAACGTAAACGGATATAGGTTAAATCCCACAAACTCTCCATTAACTCTCAAAACATTCTGTCTAATCGTATTTGCTGGAATAGTAGCACAGGTACGCGGGGGACGGTGGAACGAAAGGGCTGTGAGCGCCCGGGTTTTTTGGGATACGAGGGAACAGCAAGGCTTTGTACACTCCTGCCTGTATACATGAAAAGCGAGATTATCTTAGTTCTTTAGGAAAGGCAGGGGATCAACCACATATTATTAGCGCCTTTCTGCCTCCTTTCCCAAGTAATCGACGCTGTCCAAACTTTTCCCGTGGTGACACGACGGGTTGAATCTACTGATAATGTGTGTGTGTGTGGTGTGTATTACTTGAAACTGGTCCCAAGCTAGCTCACGTTTGTCCCATTGTGCAAAAACAGTGATTACCCGGTTACCCATGACCGCGCATGAACAAATTACCTATAGTTGGAAAGAGGTTGAAGATATGTGGCTTTAAAGCGATTTATTGCTATAAATCTATCGCGGTACATATATAACGAAATATCCCTAAATAAACTTACCAGATGGTTTTTCATGGCCATTGGAGTTTCCTTGCGAAAAAATCCAGATTTATTCCGACCAAATTATACACTGTACAACTATCATGGAAGCTACCATGTTTAATCCCTGTGGTATATTTACAATACAACGCCGCATGCATACCGAAAACAGAAGCCAGCGAAAATACATCCCATACGCGCATATATCACGATCACGTGCAAGTTTTGCCACAAGCCTCATCCTTTTGAACTTTGTTGAGCACACAAGGATAGGAGCGAATTCGTTTATATTTTTTATTGCAACATACACCCACTTTTTCAAAACCTCCAGTGATAAGAAAAAATGGTTAAGAGGGTTGTTTTAGATTCAACATTTTGTGATTAACAAGGTTTTTTAGTTGGCCTAAACACTAACCAATCCGATGAAACGTGGACATTGAAAAGGAGGGTCGCGTAATATTTAGTTTTATTCGGCAGGTCCTCACCTGTAACCACTGATCTCTCAGAACAATGTATTGGCTACACAACAGTAATTGTAGTAGTAGATGAATGGAGCAATGGACGGGCGGGCATCGTTGGTCTACCGAACACAATACCATTCCAGAGACACCTGTTTAAGACAGAAGTTGGTCCCTGGTGCACGTTTTTAGAGACATGCCATCCCATACGCGCAATACAATGAGCTCACTTAATTGGCTCGATTCTGTAGTCGTTAATGTCGCTTATTCCACAAATTTTGTGTATAAATGGACGGCTCTTAACCACCTGCTTGGGCTCCTTTTGATGTCCCTATGGCCATCAGTGCTTCAATTACGAAGCCCAGTTTTCCAATCCTTGTATAGAGATCAGTGTTCGAACCCCACTAATGCGTGGTTCAGCAATCGTACTACTATACTATTCATGTACTCGCGATAGTCGCTTCTTTGTATAGATGTAGAAGTTTCCTAATTTGATTTTAAAAAACCTATATTTCTCAAGAATCCCAGGCTCATTTTATAAAAATTAGGCACAAAATTATGCCATGCCATTTTTGATAAATGTTTATATATTTTAAAGGAAAACGTTAAATTGAGCTGTGTTTTTAATTCCAATGTTAAAAGTAAACGCGATAGTCTTCATAAAGGCCAGAACGTGACTAGCCACCGATCATCTTTCAATCGGTGTGAAAGACTAAACATGCTTGTGGCAAAACGGCTAAGCAATGGGTTCATTTTATTTAATAGATCAACCCCTCGTTTCACCGGAGGAAAACTTTTGGACAGTGTCGAGTAGTTGGGAGAGGAGACAGAAAAAGAAAGTATGTGGCCAGATTCACCTGTCTTTACTGAGTGAACTAAGATAATCTGGCCTTCAAATTGTTTTTCCATATTATCCAAAACACGGCGCTCAAAGGTCAGAAACCATTAACTCACTGATATAAATGAATACACTGAAGACAAATTACGCTTAATAGAATGTTTATGTAGTATAATGAGCTTACGTTGCCTGAATGGTTTTAAAGCATAGAATGGATTTTTCTTTCCTATCGGACAACATGTTCCAATAGATTTAACGTGGAATTGTAATTTCCACCCACTGCACAATGCCTGTACCTTCGAAGAAATACTAGAGGTGACACGAGGGTGATCTATAAGGCCTATATTTTTTTTTTTTGTATTCGTCATTCGTGGGATATTTCGCGGTACGGTTCCTTCAAGAGGTGTGTAGTACGACATTAAAAGGGGGCTGAAGATATTCGCTGAGTAGAGCACGTCGAATAAGACCGTTGCCCGGTTCAACTGGCTCACGCTAAATTGGTGCTTAGCCCATGATCAAATGATCAACACCAAATCCGATGGCAAACATAATTCGGAAACAGGGCAGAGCCAAGGGTGAGCCAGTAACCAAGGGATACACGTGCACTACATCAGCGAATAGTGGAGTAGCTACGTTATTATTTTTAAGTGTATTCAATGGCGTTTGGACGACACAGCCGACAAAGCTTTTAATACCGAACAGAGATCTTTTTAGCGTTCCGGCAGGTGAATTCTAAGAAACAAGCAACGGAATGAGATGATTCAGATAAAAGGCGGATTGTTCTAGTAAGCGAACAGATTACAAACTATGTGTTCTGACTATAAACGGGATGAAAGAAAAGAACAAAGAGACGAAACGAATAGGTCAAGAAAATTATCTAGAAAGAAAGCAAAATAACGAGAAAATCTACAACACACGGAGAATATCAGGGCAATGTATCATGCCTAGATGAGAAACTAGAAATACTCTCGAACAAAGACGTTAAATAGAAGGACTGAATTATAGTAGATTCATCCCATCGTGTCACCTCTAGTACTTTTAAAAGGTTACTGGAATGATGAGGGGATGTGCATGGATGGAAATTAAAATTCATGCGAAAACGCTGCTAAAACCTATTGAAACCAATAGCTACATACGCACAGAAAAATCAATTATGTGCTTAAGAAATCATTCAATTCACGTAAACGGTATAGGTAAATCCCACAATATCCATAACTATCAAAACATTTCGTCTCCTCGTATTTGCTTGAATAGTATTCATCATGTAACAGTGAGTGACGTTGAACGAGGCTTGAGCGCCCGTGTTTTGGATACGAGGGAACAAAAATCTTTGTACTCTTTGTATACATGAAAGGCGAGATTATCTTTAGTTCTTTCAGGAAGCAGGTGAACGAGCCACATATTCTGCCCTCCTCTCCCACAGTATCGACGATGTCCAAAAAACTTTTCCCGTGGGACACGACGGGTTGAATCCACTATAATGTGGTGTGTGTGTGTGTGTATTATTGAAACTTGTACCAAAGCTCACTGTGTCCCATTGTGCAAAAACAGTGATTATCGGTTACCCATGACCGCGCATGAACAAATGACCTATCGTTGGAAAGAGGAGAATTGTGGCTTTAAGCGATTTATTGCTGAATCTACGGTCATATCTAACGAATATCACTAAATAAACCGTACCAGATGGTTTCATGGCCATTGGAGTATATTCCTTGTGAAAAGCAAGATGTATTCCGACCAAATTCTAAAACGGTACAACGATCATGGAATCTTACCATGTTTATTCCTGTGGTTATTTACAACGCCGCATGCACTACCGAAACGAAGCAGCGAAACTATATCCCATACGCACCTTATCAGTGCAAGTTGCCACAAGCCTCATCCTTCGAACTTCGTTGAGCACACAAAGGATAGGAGCGAAGTCGTTTAGAATTGTTTATGCAAACACCCCAATACACTTTTTACACCTCACGAAGATATGAGAAAAATGTTAAAGAGGGTGTTTTAGATCTCATTTGTGATGACAAGGTTAGTTGGGCCTAAACAATAAAAATCATGACAAAAAAACGTGGGACCATTTGGGAAAAGGGGTAGGGTAATATTTAGTTTTATCGCAGTCGCACTGTACCACTGATCTCTATAAAATGGATTGGTACACAACATAAGCGTATTAGATGAATGAGCAACGGGCGGGATCTTGGTCTACCGAAACACAATACCATTCCAGAGACACATGTAACAGAAGTTGTACCTCGGGTGCAACGTTTTAGAGACATGCCATCCCAAACGCGCAACTTCAAATACAAAGAGCTCACTGGATTGGCTCGATTCTGTAGTCTGTTATGGCGCTTTATCCACAATTTTGTATAAATGACAGGCTTTTAAACACCTGCTTGTGCTTTTGGGATTCCAATATCTGGCTATCAGTGCTTCAATTACGCAGCCCAGGTTCCAATCCATGGTATAGAGATTCAGTGTTTCGACAACCCAACTAATGACGTGGGTTCAGCAATCGACAGTTAATATTCAAGGTACGAGAGCGCTTTTGTATGATGCAGAGGTTCCTAATTTTATTTTAAAAACTATATTTTCAAGAAGCCAGGATCATTTATTACAAATTAGGCACAAAGATGCCAGTTTGATAAATTATATATTTTTAAAGGAAAACGTTAAAGTTGTGTTTTTAATTCCAATGTTAAAAGTAAACGCGATTCTTTCATACAGGCCCAGAACTTGACTAACCACGGATCATCCTTTCATCGTGTGACAGGATAACAGGCTTTGCAAAACGATAGCGTATAATAATAACACGTGGCGCGCTTCCTTAAATCTTCTACTGCTTCGAAAGTTAAGCGTGAAAAATGAGGATTTCTTCGGACAAGGAATCCCAATGACATTGCAACATCTGGTACGATATTTGGGGAATGCATTATATATGTGCCGTAGATTTATACCAGTCAACTTCTTAAAGGTGGTTGTTCCGATGTATGTATATTGTGTTCTCTACTTGATTGAGAGCCTGGCACATGCACACTTAAACCCATCAAGTACCGGGGAAACAACACATTGCGGTTTTGATGGAGAAGCAATCTGCATGTGGCAAAGCCCGTCAATACTGTGCTATTAAAAGTGGTAACCAATAAAACGGCGGTTTTTGTTTATATTTGGAATGGAAATGGATTAGCGGGCTCAAATTTCAGGAGACAATGAGAAAAAATACGGACTTTCATATGATACAAAATACGGGTAAATCAAGGGGGTCCAAAAGACGATCGAACACGCAATTTAGAATGGCAGTTATGTTACACAAGTACCACAAAAACAGGGAAGAGTTTTGTGGCGTTTTATTGATACGCCCTGTCGAGTGGTGATATTTCCGTGGACTTGGAAGCAAAGTCTAATTATTCTACCAAAAAAACAAAAACATCCCATATATTCCCAAGTTAAGCACAACAATAATTCCTCTGGTGTGGGTGTTGTGTGTTTGTGTGTGTGGTATGGATGGTTGGGGGTGTGTGCGTGTATGTGTGTGTGTTTACAATGGCTTATAGACCAGGTTTCCTGATTTTGAATCCGATGGGGGCCCGATGAAAACAATAAACCTACGGATTTGAAGAAACGAACAATTCAAAATGGCCACAAAACACTCAATCTTATCTGTTAAATACAGTCAAAAGTAAATTAAAATCTGATCCATTAACATATTACATGGATATCATACACTATATCATTGATATTAAATCCACAAAGGTCACAGACCCTTCAAATAAGGGGAATTGGCCGTGGGAAACATGCATACGGTGTGCGGTTTCTTGTGTTAAAACGCAATTTTTTATTTTTTTTATATTTTTGGGTGTGTGGTTGGGTGGATGGTGGGGGGTAGGTAGAGGTGGGCGGGTAGGTAGGTAGGTAGGTAGGTAGGTAGGTAGGTAGGTAGGTAGGTAGCTAGCGTAGGTAGGTAGGTAGGTAGGTAGGTAGATTGGTAGGTGGTAGGTTAGGTTAGGTAGGTTATGATAAATGTTGCTGTTTATAAGTTTGATCTAGCCATGGGCTATACATACACCACAAGAAATATACAGAAGTAAATATAGAATACCCTTTAAGTGGTAAGGTCTTGTGCATTAGCTTATGTATAGGGTCCACATGGACCCCCGCGCCCTCTGTTTGGTGAAAACCACTTGCCGATGGAAATTTTTTTACAAACTTGGTTTATGAATGGGTACATCAACACGACCAATCAAAGGAAAACATGAAAATCGGTTTGTACCGATCTAAAATGGGCGGTCCAAAACCGGTTTTTTTTGCAACGCGCACTGAATTCTCCCGCCAAAAAATGTAAAACGAACACTTCTCCCGAAAGACTTTTTCTCGGGGGAATGGCCACTCATTTGTTTTTCCACCAAAATATGGCGCAACTGATATTTAGGCAATTACATTACATTTTGGGCAAAAAGTAATTTTAGTAAGCCGTTAAACGAGAATCATCAACGATGCATGTAAACCCTTGCTTAGGATACAGCTGTAATCGTACAATCAGCCTGTCTCAAAAACTTGTATAAGTGGAAAAGTGCCCTCTTTGGCAAGACAAAATATAGGTGCGACAATGGATACTTAATCACCCTTCAGGGCAACAGTCTGCTTTCAAATGCCGTTTTTTTCTGTTCCAAATTGTCTGTTGTAATCCAAATGTTTAGTGAACACAGGACCGAGTCGGGTGAGGAAGGGCCAACTCTTGTGAACACTTCATGACTCAATGACTTTTATCTCTCCACAGGTACTTAGATGTGATATATCATTTTCATTGATGTTTTCATGTAACAGAAATCAGAATGAAAATCGATGTGTTGTAAAATGGAACACAATAACATAATTTGCTTTTGTATAATGGTAAACCTTAGGTCTCTACTCTTATGCCAGGACAACAAAATTGGGTACAAAAAAAAACATTCACACAGTTTTATTACAACTTCTTCTTCTCCAAGATCAAGCGAAAATCAAATAAGTTAGTAGAAATTATGTTTCTTAAAAAAAAATTTTGGATATGACGATAAAATATCGTTGTGAAAAGACAATGACTCTCTCTATTAATAAATAGGCTAATGTCCCTGTCCTTCTTAAACAATATTATTTGCCACATAACATAAAAATAATCTAATAGTCTTAGGGCCTGATCATAGTTTTTGTGACAATATATACCGAGTAATTCACATTATTTGTTATATTTAACTGTTTACAAAACAAATTATGTTTTCTACATGTATAACAAATGTTTGTTGGTGAAAGGTATGCCCTACATACTTTTTCTGACTACAGTATTGTTCAGCTAATAACTCTCACAACCAAGATCCTAAAGAGATGAAATGACTTGAACTATATAATAACCAACCTGCTAGTTGAAAGTCTAAAAAGTTGAAAAAGTATGGTCAAGTGACTACTGAAAGTTTTCCCGGATGAAAATATCAGGACACCCCAACTGTGAATTGTAGAGTGCTAATTGAAGTTTATAACATAACTATCATTTAAACCACTTATAGTCCTACATATTTTGTCAGAGGAGAGGCTCCAAGTTGTTACAAAAATACATCTAGAGCTACTATAAGTATATTTCCCTAGGAATTGCATTATGGCCTATGGCATCTCTTGTGTTTCCTCAATGTACTTATCAAAGTTCATGTTTCATCTTATACGTGAACACATTATAGATAAGCATGAAATTTACTGACCAAGTGGTTATCAGACTACAATTAACGGCTTTAACTATTAATGAGCAAGTATGTTATCAAGATCAATTCATTTTGTCCTTCCTCTTCCAAACCAGAGTAACACTTTTTGGCAGGCTCTTTAATTTTCACATAGAATGGGGGAAATGAATTGTGGTAAATGGCTAAGCTTGAGTTCTAATAATGAGAACCTTGCCTTGCCAAACCTTGCCTCAAAATTACATAACACTGGCAAAAAACTATTATGATTACCTTAATAATTCGGTATCACGTAGTATATATATGAAACCAATAGTCGGAAGGGAAGTAATTAAGATAATGACAAGTTTAATCAAAACAAAAGTGCAGAGCATGATGACATTGGTAATCGTATCATAAAGAGTCACCAACGAAATAGTCGCCCACTTAGCCACACATATTCAACTTATCACACTATCAACAGGTGTAGACCCAGAAAAACTTAAATGAGTTGCCGAAAGTGACCCAATTGATAAAATCGATGATCCGAAATGTTTTCCAATAACTCCTGTGTCAGTTTTACCGTGTTTTCCAAAATACTACCTTGAACGATTAGTCTTTATTAGGTGTATGATTGTATAGACAGTCATAAAATACTAAATGAAAAACCGTTTGGTTTCCGAGCAACCACTCCACATACTGGCAATTATTCAACTGTTGATAAAATTACCAAGCAGTAGAAAATAATGAATCTACATTGGAATATTTTTGGATTTATCCAAAGCATTTGTACAACCATTAATCTAAAATTTACTTTACTGCATAACTAGAACATTTTGGGTTTCGTGGATTGTTTACACCTGTTTTCAAACTACTTAAGTAATAGAAAACAGTATGTGTATTATCATTCATGTGAATCTGAACTTAAAAATATTATTGTGGGTTGTACCTCAGGGTTCGATATTAGGCCCATTGCTAGTTATACTCTATATTAAGGGTTTTTTGGGTCTTGAAGAAGAATGGAAAAATTGTTTTTTTTTCATATATAACTATAGTTAAAATCGGCTGTAAGTGCTTAACTTAACACACATACGCGAAGGTTTAAAATAGAATGGAATTTGTTTGGGTCCTTGTGACCGGTTGGCATGGAAAGGGTCGGCCATCTTGATGTATATTTTACCATATTGGGTCGAAGACTCAAAAACGTTCTATTCTATCTTAAAAGTAGACCGCTATCATCTGAACAAATTGCAAATGAAAACTATGACCAAGATCTTGTGAATAGACCTCTAGTATGCTTATATTTTACTGTTAAAGGGGTAAACTATTTTTTTTTGTCTGAACCAGCAAAATAAATAATTATTGTTTAACATTTTGTAAAAAAAAAACGATCTTAACCATTAACTGTTCCCCTTCATTGAGGTCTATTCTCAAGAGCTCTACAACACAAAACCTTCTGAGCCAAATTTGAAGGCTATACTCTTTACTTTTGAGATAATGTGTTTTACGTGCGAGAACTTGCAAAAAACTAAATGTTCAAAACGCCCGTCAAGTTCACATGGTCTTAAAAAAGCTCAATTAAGGGTTAAATATTGAGTAATGATCAAATTATTTTAAATTTTTGAGATAGACTTTGATTTAACATAAAATAACATTTTCAAGGGTTTTGATAACTTTTGTATTACAAAATGCAATCATTTGTGTCAGAAATTCGCCAAAGATATGTTCAGAAAATACTTGATAAAACATACAAAAAATAAGAATTAATCATAATAAACAAAGAATGTTTATGCGTTTTCGCTCATGTGCCCTTGACTAAACTGTCATAACAACGAATCTAATATCCGCCTTTGAGGCAAACTTGAGCAAACAAAAGCTTAGATTTCAAGCTAAAACATTAACTGATAAACACAACAATTTGCCAATATTAACCCTGTAAGACCCAAAAAAAACCTTAACGATATTTGTAACACTTCCTCTGTATTAGATTTCATTTTGTTTGCTGACGGAACACCGCAATATTGTATTCGCACAAGACATTGCCAGCAAGATTGAGTTTTATAAATAGAACTAAGAGGAGTAGCACTGGTTCAAGCCAATAATTATCCGTAAACGCCCAGTAACACAAATTACATTGTATTTGGGACACGAACTACTTCGAGTAGTGAATTCTAAACTCTGGTAATGACATGGGAAACAAAATAGCATTGGATAACACAGATCTTGAAGAGTAAAGTTTACTAAATTTCTTGGTGTATTGATAGATGAAAACCTTCCTGTAATGTCATATTGATATCTATCCAAAACAATCTCAAGAACAACAATTGGTGTATTAAACAATTAAAACAACTTATAACCGGAATGGTATAAATTTACTCTCTATATTGTACTCTAATTTTTCCTTAATAAATAATGGAATCTTAATATGGGGGAATACTTGAAAACTTACCTAGATACATTAATAAAGCTTCATCAAAAGGCAGTGAGGAACAATATCAAAAGCAATTACAGAAGCCATACTGCAAAACCCTTTTATTTGCCAGCTCAATCCTTTAACATATAGGAGATATAGACAAACTAATCTTGGTAATTTTATGTCCAATATTCCATTAACATTGCCGAGTACATTTAACGGCAGTTTTAGTAACGGTCTGACATTCACAAGTAAATGGCACGAGAAATTCACAATTACAATTTTAAACGTAAAATAGAATTTTTCTGATCATTCCGTGCGAACATCTGGTCCACATTCTGTGGACAATTTGGGGAACATCTACAAAATTCGAAATCAGTACCTCACTTTCGCAAACATATAAAAGTGAACTATTTCGAAATATAAAGAATAGTTTTGCATTTTTTATTGATTTCAGTTTAATATGACGTGATTTTAATTTGGTAATTTAATCATGGTGCATTGAGACGTTTTTTTTGGTGTTTTTTTTGTTGATTTGTATATTTAATTTAAGATGCTGTAACATAACTGTCAGGGGTTGACCCCAAGTCTGGTTCTCATGGCCTTTTGGTCAACTCCTCCATAAATTTTGGGGTTTTTTTGGGGGGGTCTATGTAATTTGTTTGTTGTAATATGATTTTTATGGAAATAAATTGAAGTTTGAAGTTGAGACATGATTAATTAATAAAATATTTAAAGTTACATTATGGTTATTAAAGAAAAAAGGCCTACTTGTAATTTTAAAATATAGATATGTTTAAAATCGGTTTGTCAATATTCCCTTTCCAGAGGTAGACGGAGTGTGACCATGGACCTGTTAGTAAGGTTAAATGCCCTAACGTGCGTAAAACTTGGTAGTAAAAACTTTCAATTGCTAATTAGTGAAATGGTTAACTTGAAAGACATATAACAGATGATCAAGAAGGCCCTCTACTTTGAGTATAGAGTTGCACACTGTAAATCCTTTGCCTCAATGGTATGCATTCGCCATCCACCATAGGAAAATGCACACAAGGCTAATGACTTTCAAGCTAAAATTTCTGGACTTGAGTGTAAAAAACGGCTCGTAAACGGACAAAAAATTACACCCCGATTTTGGGAGATCGCTATTATACGTCCATGACTCGGGCTCTCCCCTACCCACTTCCAAAATTCGTCCCATACATAAGAATGTAGCCCCTGATATACAAAACACACAGAGAAGAGGAAGGGGACTACATTCCGCAGGGCGTCATAGCATAACCCTGGCGCTTGCTAGCGCAAGGTTAAAAATGGGGCGACATCCGAAAAACAAAAATGTTGGCCTCCACATGGACCCCCTCCCCCATACACTTAAAGGGGCGTGTTCCGATCGTCTTTTGGACCCCCCTGATTTACCTGGAAGTAGTATGATTTTATATCAGATGAAGGCCGTATTTTTTCTCATTGTCGTCCTGAAATTTGAGCCCTCAATCCATTTTGTTCCCAAGATATAAACAAAAACCGCCGTTTAGTGGTAACCATCATATTAGACACCGTATTGAATTATGGCTCTTACAACATGCATTATTGCGATCACCATCAAACGCAAGTTTGTTTCCCACGGAAATTGATGGGGTGTTATGTGTGCAAGTGCATGGCTCTCATATCAAGCCAGAGAACACAATTGACATAAATCGGGAACAAGCACCTTTAAGTGTTAAATGACCAAAAACGAAGCTTTGTCATTCCTATAGACCCATGGGTTGATTTTGACGAATGTTTGACAATAAAGTTAATTTTATTTATCAAATGTTTATATAATTGACCTAAGACAAATCGTTTCTTGAGACCAAAACAACGAATCTGAAATATACTGAAAAAATGTTTTAAACTAACTTGAAAAACCTATAATGATGTAGGAAGGTTTGCTGAACAGTGCAATAAATTCGATATCTCCATCATGCACATGAATTTTGCACTTATAGGCGAAGCACAAGCAATTATTAAATTCCTCGTTGCCCCATGCAAGTAAAGATTTGGAAAATTTCATTATTTTTTTCCCAGTAAAATCAAATTTTACATGCAAAGAAAACGTTATTAAAATGCTACTGTAATTATTTTAATGTCTGATTGGGAGACTGTCAATAAAAACATTTGAAATTTTAATAATCTTCATTTAGGGCCCTATGAATTATGAATGTTAGGCGCAGAAAAATCAATTATTAAAGATTCCCTGTGTCCTTTGTGCTTGTGAATATTTAAATATTGCAAATATTATGATTAATAATGTGATTAATGAAGGTACCAGCTTTGGAATGACAATAGACATTTATCCTACAAATACTGAAATGTTGGGGAAATATAAAATATACAATATTAAACGTTCCCACGTCAAAATGAAACCAAAGAAGAACGGGAAACTAATAATCACCTTGTGCTGTGGCCAGCAAACGTAATTTATTGACCAAAACAATTTCATCAGAATTATATTTCCCTATAATTTAACCAAAGTCATTTTCACATGCTTTCCTTAAATAATCAAAACGCAACTACTAGTCGTTATCCGTAAAATCCAAAAAAAAATCACACCAACTCTCTACCAACTGCATTGGCTTTCAACTGAACAGTAAAATAACAGAGGTCCGTTTTTAAGATTGTGCTTCCCGCGTGCAAGGCCATCCACGACATGTCACTACCTATTATCCCTAAGCTTATCAAGCTCCATTTACAGTAGACATTTCATATTTAGTCCCAAGGATGCAAATGAGGTGTTGCCATTTATTCTGTCAAACGCTACTACACAACATCATACAGCGAATGGCGGAATCAATTGTAATACCTAATTTGCATCCTTGGGACTTCTATATGAAACGTTTACTCTATTTACCACCCGCTACCTTGAATATCATCTTCGTAAAAGAAGAACCCGTACAACGAATAATATTATACAATATATTACATAAAATAATTATTGACCACATATAGAGTGGTGTCATCGAAAAACAAAATTATTTCAACCATAAAAATGACTTCAAACCATCTGGTCTGACTATGCGCTATTTAAAAACCGCGCTAGTGTATAACGTCTTATGCGATACCGCCGGCACGTTTGCGTCATACATGCCATAGGAAATACACATATGAAAGCGTCACTGGTGAAGGTGTGCGACGCTACTGTGCCGTCCGTTTCGCATAACACGTATACATATCCCATATACACTAGCGCGAATTTCAAATAGCGCGTGGTCAGACAAAATCTTGTAATTAATCTTTATGGTTAGTATAATTCCTTTTTTTCATGAAACCACTCGACATGTGTTCAATAATTATTTTATAGCGTATATTATATAAATTATTCTTAGTGCGGGTTCTCCTTTAATGCCAATAGATTAAAACGAGGTCAAATCATCAACAGAGTTCCATGGTGATAGATCCTTTGCTGAGGCAGCAGGCACATTTTAGGAATAAACTCTCTAACAGCATCCGCTCAGCCTCAGTCCCTTGAAATCAAGCAGGTTGCAAGCTTCTGAGACATTTGGGTTTTTTAAGCATTCTGGCGCCTGATAGATCTTCTGTCGACGATTTCAGGTGGTAGGCATGTTCTTAGTAAGGGAGGTACACGACAATTACCAGCGTCTTGTGCCGAAATACTCACGGAACGTCACGTAAATGATCAAGAGAATCGTGATCAAAGTCAGCAAAAATGTGTAGGCCTATAGCAACAAGTGTTCACCGGATCCGATCGATATTCTTCCTATATTGCGATATCTCTAACATTCGCGCCCAAAAAACGTCACGCTTGTTGTGATATGTAGGAATAAATGATTATACTTATCATCTGTCTTTGCTAATCAGAATGTTCGCCAGCCCTTCAAGGCACACCGCTAAACAAGACCATAAGAGGACCATTTAAAGGCGAGCTAAAAATTGCAACATATATTAAACTTCATCGTTAGCAATCGTGGGCTATCATGATGCCAGAACGTGAAGGAAAGTCCTGACAGAAATCACCGGTGGCTCCGTTAATACTCGACATAGAGATGTATTCTCCGTTTAAGCCTAAGAAGAGAAAAGCGCTACATAGAGCGGCTTTATCGTCATTTTTCCTTTGCTAAGTTGGGCCTATATCATGCTACCACTGCAATCTATTTTCAAAATATGAAACAACATTACCGCCGGGACCCTGTATCCACTGCCGTTGCGCCGACTTAAACGCACTCGTTATTATGTTATTAGGCAACGGCGCCACGGGGGGGGGGGGGGGGGGGGGGGGGGGGGGGGGGGGGGGGCAAGGGGGAATTTGCCCCCCCCCCAATTTTTTTCCTTGCCCACCCCTAGTTGTCCCCCTGGCTGAAAGAAAAATAAGGATTTTGGGCAAAATTCGGCGATTTGGGGGCCAAAAAATCACACAAATTTTGGGAAAAATCACGATTTTAGGCCAAAATTGGTTCAAAATTCCCAAATATTTGATACTTTGGACTTTGCCCCCCCCCGAAGTTTACTTCCCCCCGCCAAATCTTACCGCCCCCCCCCTCCGGTTGCCCCCCCCAAAAAAGAGGTCTGGTTATACCGGGCTCCGGGGGTTGCAATTTTATTTGTTCATAATCTCCTGGTACTCATGTTTTCTGCAACACGGGGATCAGAAACTAATTCCTCCTCTGAGGATTTACTAAATGCGCCATGAGTATTCGGCACAAACGCATGCGACAGTTCGATACAGTATGCAGCGACACAGAGCTATGGTACACACCTATGGAGCGATGGCGTTTTTTTGTTTTCGAATTTTATTACCTTTACGATTTCTTAGGTACCCGGGAAGTTGTTTTGTATCCTAAATATAGATATTCATAATATCGATTCCGTTTTTAAAATCCCGTTTTTTAACGAATATTTTTTGAGGTGAATCGTGAAATTTATAAACTAGGAATTCGTAATTTTTGCCATTTTTGTGAATAATTATGCAACATTTTAAAGTGAGCTTTATTCAAACACCAAATTTGTTTGAGAAGTTTGCTCGAATAGTGATGTTTGGTACAAAACCGAAGGGTTATTTCTGTGCGAAGAGGCATCACCTAGGCTTGCAAATATGTGTGTGTGTGCTGTGTTTTTTTTTTTTTTTTTAATTTTTCTTTTTTTATAAATTGAATTGTTTTTAGCTCCTTTGTGTGTTAATGGTTGTTGTGCATTTTATTGTGTTGAATATTTTTAAATGATTTCTCTACAATATGTATAAAAAGCTAATTGTGGTAAAGATGCGGTTTTTGCTGGCATAATATGTGACAATTACAAACTTCTCATTAAATGAAGTGATGGTATACCAACTTTAGGACCAGGTATAACAGCTAGTGAGGCTCATTATCTTGTCGAGGCCACTGAGGGCGCTTTCACAAGAGGTTTTCAATATTAGTCCTTGGCCAGGCTTGTCCTCACAGACCAACCCAAGCATGCAGGAATAACAAATCACCTGAAATATCTGAATTGTTCATGTGAATCAGGTTCATTCTTCTCATGGTTTGGATATCAAGATGGCAAGCAAAAATCCATCAACATACGGAGTATTCATAAATGCTTTGGTGGGGGGTTTTGGGGAAGCTGTAAGCTTTGGACATCAAAATTGTTTTGATCGCCTAGGGGGGGGGGGGGGGTGGGGGGGGGGGGGGTGTTAAGGTCGAAAAATGTTTTGACCCCCCCCCCCCTTTCAGGACCTAAATTTTGTTTCCACAACCTCCCCCCCCTTATACCTTCAGACAAAAAAGCAATTGCAGAGGCATCTACTATCTCTATAGTAGCTGCCTAGTGGTGAGTCCAGCCCTATTCAGTTCCTGACCATTCAAGGTAAATTGCGTTCATGGCGACAAGCAAGTGGCCCTGGCTGCATGGGTGCGGGCCTCTTCTCGCCCAAACCGCGGAACCCTTACAATATTCTCTTGACATTTTAATTGTGGAAGTCTGGTTCGACACCAATATCAGGTTTGGGCAACGGTCTAAAAATCAAAATCTTAATCATTTTACTGTGATGTGTAAGGTTTTGTTTAATATTATACAATGTATGCACAGTAAAATTGGTTGATATTTTCCCAATTTCTGTAATTTGTAATATTTAAAAACAATTTGTGGAGGGCAAATAGTTACAATCGCTACTGCAATCAAATGTTAAATTGGGAAAAGTCAGGAAAGTTGTTTTGATAGAGAATGATTGGTGTGGATTACTTTCGGGTGTGAGCGGGATGGGTATCTTCCGTCCCGACGAAGCGCGGAAGCCTCGCAACATCACTTTCCTGATAGAATTTCTTTTGCAAAGATGACAAACAATTTGTAATTTCCAACGTAGCTCACAATAAATGATAGTATTGGTAGGAAAGGGTATTAAATGTAAACATTTTAATGGATTGGTAAGGTTTGTTTTGATGTATCATCGATGCGTTTCATAGGGAAGTTCATACCCGATCGGTAAAACGAATCTTCTAATTATTTTTTTAAACACATTTGCTGATTCGTAACATCTACCAAAATGTAAGCAATTTCCTTGGCTGATGCCCGACCTTGGAATTGCGCATTATGTACGCAAATAAAGGCGGCGCAATCCAATCGCTAGAGCGAATGCAAAGATCCGCGTCATTTACTTCACCCCCAAACACGAGACCGAACAAAGTATGTCCAGTGGGAGCCAAGTCGCGGGTCCATAGACGATAACGGAATAAAGCTGAAACCAATGTTGCCTGAAGAGTCAACTGATTGAGTGCCTATTCCTTACCGTTGTCGCCGGACTGTTGAGTAA
>JAMKCH010011613.1:0-77196 GCA_023653785.1 Ophioderma brevispina
ATCATTACAACATTCTATCATCTCACTATGACTATCATACCTTGCTATCATTACAATATTCTATCATCTCACTATGCTTATCGTACCTTGACATCATTACAACATTCTATCATCTCACTATGGTTATCATCATCATCATCATTAGTACAGGCTGGAATGTAATTTCGTGCTTTTTTTTTTTTTTTTTTTTTTTTTTTTTTTTTTTTTTTTTTTTTTTTTTTTTTTTTTTTTTTTTTTTTTTTTTTTTTTTTTTTTTTTTTTTTTTTTTTTTTTTTTTTTTTTATTTTGAGATTATATATGTTTCCATTTTTTCAAATGCTTTAAGTGTCTCAAATCCAAGATGGCCGTCAAGGGTATAAATAGAGCTATTTGACCAAATACTTCATAGTCCGTGAGCCGGGGGATGACCCGTGAACCCTCCAGATCCTCCACGAGTGCCATCATTTGGTTTGGAAGACCCGTCTGACTGATATTTTATCTGTTGCCAAGGAAATTGCTGGTATGAATTCTGTATATCCACCATTTTCAAAATGGCCGTCATTTAAAATCACTTTGGCTGTATCTCGGTCTCCGAGACTCGCAGAGGCAAATATCTGATGCCTAAACCCGTGTTTTCATGGGCAAGGAATCTAAGAGCATTGATAACAACATTGGATCATTTGGTTGTGGCAGCCATCTTTAATTTCAAGATGGCCGCCAAGCAAAATAGATTTGCCAATATATTGGTGTGGGAAATGCATAGTAGTGTAGTACCTATATACAGAGTCTCCCTGCAAAAAAAGTTAACAAACATGTACATGTACATTACAAGAAACCACTAGAAACCTAGCTACCATTTTTAAACATTCTCACATTGCAGAATGGCAGCCAATATGGCCGCCTTCAAAGATCTTCAATTCTGCAAATTAAAGTATGCGATATATGTCTTTGACCATTATAAATTCATACCTGGCATTTTTGTTTTCTTAACCTTCCCCTACCGAAGTGTTTACCAACCCCCTTCTGATTAAATGTATTTTATGCTTCTTTTTATGCAAAAACAAATACCCACTGGGTATAGGTAAGGTACAAGGTGATTCCAAAGTGATAGATGGGTGGCAACCATCGTATCAACACGCCAGATACGATGCGGGGAATACTGTACACTTGTTCTTGGTACCTATGGATATCTATGGTCCTCTTCTTTCAATTAATTCCAAAATGAATACCAACATGCCTAGCATTACGTTGCAATGACGTCATAAAGTCGCAAAAGTGTTAATTTCTAAAGGTATGTTTTTGGCTCTATATAAAAAAAATTCACTCAGCAGCCATTTTGAAATTCAAGATTGCTATCATAACCAAAGGATCCAGTGTTGAAATCAATGCTTTTATTGGAGTTTCGACCCTGAAAAGATGGGTGTACCGGGCCATGTGTCTCCCAAAGTGGACTAAAAACTGAAGAGTCCATAACTTTACAAATGCAACAACTATTTTATTCATATTTTAAAGGTCCCTATTTGACCTTCCTTGGCATTTTTAGACCTATTTCCGATTTATTTTTCGAAACACGCAATTATATGAAAGCATGTTGTAAACATTTTTTACCAATTTTGAAACCTATCACTCCTCTCCTATTTAACTTTAACCCCTTCTCCTTTTTATTACACACACTTGGGGCTGGTGGATAGACATGTACATTGGAATGCCCCCCCGGATCCAATGCATGTGACATAGAAATTACATGAAAACATAATACAATTCTTAATCATACAAATTCTTCATTCAATCAAGCAACGTGGCACCTGCGGCACATTTTCGTGAGAAAAGATCCCATCAACATTGCATTGTGCAAAGGAGCTGGTTTTACTCATGCAAGTGTGAGGACTGCAGTTATTCATGTCTCAAGAAAGCATTTAATAGCTTCACAACAAAACATTGTTTTTGTATCTGTTTGAGAGTAAAAACTTATGTGATCGAAGGAATATTGCTTTAATTCTCTTCATGTTAAACCACATGATTACTCAGAGAAAATCATCAACGCATACCAAAACACATCCGAGTAAAACAATTCAAGACCCCCGGCCCCTTTAAAAACACTCCTAACGGACACATGACACTAGGTAAGTCATCCCAGAAGAGGCACACATCGCAAACGCATCACGAACAGTAGGAGATTCCACAAACAACAACACTGTTAAAAATAACCAGAAAAAATGTCATTTTAATTGGCCGCTGGGACTCACAACGTGCAAATAACAGGTTTTACTGATCTTTTACCAGTACAGGGTATACATTATATACAACAAAGATAAAAATAGCTAATTAAAATTGGTCGTTGGTTTTGTGGCTTCTTTTTGACAACCACTGTCTTATGCAAAAGTACTGTGTTTCATTGAGTCAAAAATGTTTACTCGGTTAGCCAATTTTGCAAATCGTGATTACGGAAAGTGACCCAATGTTTTTATCATTTTCATAATTTGGAATCGACCGTGAGAAAAGTAGTATAGACAGCGGATTTGGGCCTCTATTATTCTAAAAAACTGAGATACCGGATAAAGTAACTTGAATGGCGGCAATTTTGAAAAATGGCGGGTATGAGGACTATCCCAACATTTCATTGGTATATCACAGGAAGCAGAATGGTTCTCCCAAAAGACGTGTGGAGGATCTAGGGTGCACAAATGGTCCTCCCAGTCCATAGATACGATAGCTATATCTCCAACAGAGTTAGTTATTGGTATTCCTTGATGGCGGCATCTTGAAATAAAAAATGGTGCCCAGAAAGAACTTCTAATAGCACAGTGGTGTGATATGTGAACGTAATGTTTTGCATTAAAAGTGGTTTGTTTTCATCAAGGTTAACTTCAGATAAACCTTGGGTCACTTCCTAATTCGGTAATCTGTGTTGAAAACAGCACAAATTACCATCCTGGCGGCCATCTTGAATTGACACCCTTTAGACACTTTTCCAAAAAGGGATAACATATTTATCTGAAACCTGATGTAGTCTAACAAATGACATAACATCGATTTACTTTTAAACAACATTTTGCATGGAAGTTTGATTGTGACAAACAGGCAGGAACCGAGACAGTCTCATCATCATCATCATCATCATTGCATCATCATCAGCGCAGCAATCATCAGTATATGGATGCTCAGCTGTCTTCTTCATCTTCTTCGTCATCTTCTTCATAGTCTTCATCTTCTTCTTCAGACGGCAGCGGACGCAGACAGCATCGGCCAGGGAGTCGGCAGTCTTGTTGCTACCTCGGGTTCGGGTCGTCGAGCTTGCTTCGGAGCTCATCGTCATGCGCATCTGCGCTGCATAAGCAAGCATCAGCAGTGCGTCAGCGGCGGCAGTCTTCGTATTGATGCTTGCTTCTTTCATCTTCTTGCTTCAGATTCTTCTTCATCTTCTTCTCGTCTCATTATCATCTTCATCTTCAGCATCAAATGTAATAGGTCAGCATCATCTCTGCACTGCCTCTTCATCAGCATCTTTATTCATCTTTCATCTTCTTCATTCTTCTTATCTCTGTCATCTTCTTCATCTTATTCCATTCTTTCATCTTCTTCTTCTCTCTTCGATTTGAAACAAAGATTGGGGGAACACCGAAAGGAAAAACAACAAGGGGTAACGCAAAAGAAAGGTTATTTTCACTCGCCCAAACTAGGAAACAAGAAGTCAGTGAACCGTCCAAAATCTGGCAATTGGGGACCACGCAGTTCAACAATAAATAATGTCATATAAATTGAATGATGCCAAAACGTAATGTGAAATGATGTGATTACAAATAGATTACGGCCATTCAATTAGGATTAGACCCTGCGGTTTTTAATTTAATATTAGAGAAGGTATGGTGTCGGGAAAAATCGTGAAAGAAAATTTCGTATTAATATAAGTACCAACAAGATGTTGAAGGTGCATGCTGAAAAGTATTTTTCCACCCATTTCTATTCAATTTCTGAGATTTTTGGCATCAATCGGTAAGGATAAGGAATCGGAACAGGCCGAAGATCGTAATGAGCATAAACTTTTTAGGAATGTTCCATTTATAAGTAGGTGTGTACAACGTTGGTGTATCCTTGTTGTGTAAGGAACTTGATAAAGAAATCAATTAAGCCCATACGGAATAAATGCCCACAACACCAATCAACTCTATACATGTCTCTATTGTATTTCGTGCAGAAATTAAGGAATAAAAAAAACGGGTTGGCAAGCTTCTTGACAGTAGAAGGCATTGATCGATTAATCAGGAAAACAAATGGTGTAAAGTAATAAATCAACCAAAAACACGTGGGCAACGTAAAAAAAGCCACCAAAGTTTTGAAAAAAGAGGAACGAGCCATATAAAGTTTAGAGTAAATGTTAAAGATAGCCACAAGTATACTCAAAAACATTTTCTAACTCGTCGTTCCGTTTCCTTTAATTCAATTCTTGCTCATGAAATGTGTCAATATACTTTTGCGGGTTGAGAAAAGTAAATGATTTGCTTTGATTTACGTGTAGTTAAGCGATTTTTAACGATACTCCCACATAGTGGTTTTACTCGTCAAACACGCGTCAAACAAAGGGAAGTTTGTTTCTGTTAATATACTCACGGTGTGTATCGCTTGTTTCATGGGCGTTTTGATGCTTTTTTGCTGTTTTTTCTTGTTTTTTGGGTTGTTATTTTTAAAACTTGGTGACACACTACCGTGTGTCTTAATAGCGTTTATTTTATTCCCGGGATTTTATTCCTGGGCAAAAAATATGTCGCTTCAAACTTTCAAAGAAATACAAATACAATACATTTTTGTATTATGTCCTTTTAAGAGAAGATGGCACAATATGTGCAAGTCACTGTCCGACCAAGGTCTTCTGGTCCGCGGATATTGATCGCAGTGGGTATCGCTACATCGATAGTCGGTTCCTACCTCGTAATGTACAATACCAAAGACCACCTCACACGTCTTTGTTAATGAGGCAAGTAACGTAGGAAAGACCCTTTGCAACTTTAAGGGGAAATGTCAAATTTCAATAGATTTTGTAGGAAAATTCCATTTCCATATGTTTTGAATTTAAAATTTCGTGAATACAAACTTTTCTTTCACGATTTTCCCGACACCTCTACCTTCTCTGATATTAATTTAAAAACCCATGGTCTAACTAATTGGAATGAACGCAATGGCCATTATCCCTCACGCTACATGTACATAATGTTTGAAAGATTAAAAGTTGGTCAATTTGCAAAATGCGCCATCTAAGGTAAAGAACATATGAAGGCAATTTTCCTGTTAAAATATCCTTTTCGGTGTCAAAGGTACAATAAACAATTCCCAAACCATACCATGAAATATAACAGGTCTACACTTTTCCTATGTCACGTGGCGTACCAAAACAGTCAATCCAGAGGGGCAATTTCCAATTCGTCCCGCTAGAGGGGGCAAAATTCGTAAATCGTCCAGGTGCTTTCTCCCAATTAAGTTGAATTTGACAAATGCGCGCGTAGCGCTCGAAAGTTGCCGATTTTAACTTTAAGTTTGCCAAATTGCCCTGAAAAATTGTTAGAAAATTCCCCAGACAAGGTCTTAACCTTATTGTAATATTATTTCTGCGTTTAGACTAGAGTAAAGACTCTTTTACGGATAAAGCTGTACAATCCTTATAATCCTTTGATCCTCTTATAGGAAGATTTCATGCTAGGCTAGATTACATGAAGGTTCCTTACTAGAGGATGAACCCGAAAAAGAGGGAAAAAAAACCATTTTGCCCTATCGTCCCGATTTTTCGAGCCAGAGGGGTTACTGCCCCTCCCCCTCTGGTAGGTACGCCACTGCCGTATTCGCCATTTTTCAGATGACTGCTATCTCATTGATAGAAAATATCTTTTAGTCTACGAAGATGATTGACGCCAAACGAAAGCCACCCGTCTTGTTGCAGTTTATATGTTAAAAACAACAATATGAACTCAGGCGCCAGTAATAAGCATGTTTTTCACAATATTTTATATAAATTCTTAGACTCAGCGCTGTAAAGGTCGAAGAAACCACAAATCAAATGTTTACGTGACATGTTATACATCGTAGTCCCCTCGAGTTCGTCTATCTGTCCTAACCATTGGACACGGAACAATAATAACAATAATAACACGCATTTGCCATGTATAAGTGCAGATCTTTATTGCGAAAACCTTCCAAAGGGTAAATATGATAAAGTCGCCTTTAGAGACAAAACTTCAGTGATCCTGGCGACAGAGTCAAAATATTAGAATTCGCAGTAGTGAATTGTAAAAAACGTGAAGGATAGTCTGCAGAATTCTCAATATAATTTACTTTTTCCAACTAAAAATTGGACATAAGGGGAAGAAAATAACATTGTTCATGATATCATTCCATTCAATTACGTGTTGCAGTAAGTGTCCCACGGACATTATTCCAAAATGTTTTTAGTTTAGTGGATTTTGGGTCTTAATCCCTTAAGGCGAGGTTGAGAGACTTACTGTGCGGGCTGCCAAAATAATTATGATTTTGATTATTAGTTTCGATTTTCCAGATATAGCCGAATCACGTAGTTGCATTTAAACATAAGTATCATAGCCATAATAAATTTATTTGAGCCAATATGAAATATAAATAGATTACAACCATATCTTATAAAGACGAAGTGACTCAGGAAGAATCTGGGCCCTTTGTATCCCAAAGCACTAGTAGTGCATTTTCTTTCCCTACATGTTACTCCGTAAAAAAATACACAATACCGATAAAAAATATTAAGCCCCAACCTACTATATTGTGGACCTAATATAAAATGACACTTATTTTGAAAAAAAGAACATGTTGTCTGCACAATAGTTGAATTTTGACCCGAATCAGCATTACGAAATATCAAATGGTATACTTTCTCAAAGTCTGGGGAAACTAACAAACACTGAGTTAAGGAAAGAATTAGTTTCTTTGCTCTCCAATTGCCGAAATCGCACATTTGAAGATGCGACTTTTGCGAAAAAATCCAAAAATGAAGAAGGACCAACGCCATTAAAAGCTTGAAACAAAATTGTAGACGCTGAAATTGAACAAATCACCACTCCAACAAACCCAACTCAGACAATCCTATCAATATATTCATACTTTTCCGCAAGAGCTCTTTCCTGTAAAAGAGACACGATTGACGTTGTTCTTTGAATTTTCTCAAGTCTATCGAATGTAACTGTATTGGTAAGGAGCCCAAACAACATCACAGTAAACAGTTAGGTAGTACAAGACCACGTAAGATTCACAAGAAGTTCCGAAAAGTGCATCTTCCTGGTTCATCTGAAAATGGAAAACCAACTATTGAGACCTTTTGTTTTGCATGTAGAACAATGTTGGCGAAAAGAGAGATTAGACAGAAAACTTGTACCAGCAATTTTTTAAAATCATCAAATTCGAGATTTTCCCATCTAAAGAGTAGTTGGACCTACCACAAGTTTTAGATCTAGATAAATGCATGACTGCACACTTCAAGGCATTAAGAGGAAGTTTGTTTTGGACTGCCCAAGCATAAAGTTTGTCCAAATCATCTTGCAGATCTATCTGGTCTCTTGGAGTCCGTATAGGTCTTACCAATGTATGGTCATCTTGCAAATTGAAAATTAAAGAAGACATATCAAGAACAATATCAATGACACAATAAAAAAGAATTGGTCCAAGCACAGAACCCTGAGGAACTCCTATAGCGACAGATGTCCAACAAAATTCACCTTTGAAAACAACCTCTCTGCTTCTTCACTACAAAGTTTCTGAATCCGATAATAAAAGGTTTCCTTGAATACCACAGCATGAATTTTTTTGAAGCAATAATTGGATTTACCTTATCAAGGCAGACTGAAGTCCATAAAAATAGCATCAACACGAATTATCATCACGCCTATCCAGATTTCACTGATTATATGAAAGAACTTGGATAACAAAAGTGGATAACAATTTTGGATAATAACTGTATAACAATAATGTAGAATATTATTCTTATGTCCATTTAAAACAAATTGTAACCTATTTTTATATACAAAACATCAGAGAGTAAATTTTTTTTTTTTTTGTTGTACTTATTTAAATGATTTTTTTATTAGACCAATTAAAGGACTGTTAAATACCATCCAATGTCCCAGCGTAACAATGCAGTACATAGCATGAATAAGCTTTGCGCGGACGAAACTATGTTCAGGTTGCTCTACTATTATGATACCTTTGAAAGGCTCATTCAAGACTTTTTCGCTGAAGCCAATCCCTAATTAGTTAACTACATTTTACGAAATACCATTCGTTAAGTTGGTTCCGCTTTTTCTTTTTTACTCACCCTGTATTTTTTTATGTTGTTTTAAAAACGTTACGCTTAAAGACACTATCAGTGATTTGCTAAATCAGAAAATTGAAAAAATCATCAAAAATCAGATTTTTGCATGTCAGTAACAAGTACAGGTACCCTAACATACCCTGCAAATGATAAGGCCAGAAGCACGCTAATAAGTACAAATCGGAACACGTATTGAATGGAGAGTCATATCTTGGAACACTGCCATTTTCTTCCTTTTCTGTCGATTCTTTAGTTGTAAAAAGTAACTTATGGGGATTATACAGATATATCCTTCACTTTTAAGCTGTTTCTGCAAATTTAAAATATTTTGTCTCATCCGGATGAATCACTGATAGTGTCTTTAAGACCCACTGGGCGCTTACTAATACACACACTGGCCAGAGGTATTGCAACATGCAGAAAAACAATTTATATTCAAAATTAATTTCAAATTGCACCATGAGTTCTTGACTACACATTACGTAATTTTTTGTCAGAGTTATGATTTTCAGACAGACCCCGTTTCTAGAATCAAATAGTGCAATAAACGTTTGATTTGCTTGTCATGTTCCCTCGTCGATTGTACTACAGACGGAATCCAGGACAAGGGTTTAAGAATGGGCGAAATCGAGTGATTGTATAGACGAAAAATGATTGAATGGACGGGAACTGAGATAACGTCAATAGACGATGGGAGCACGTCCATAACCGGGGGACTCGGGAGATTTAATGATGAGAAAGCGGTCACATGATAACTTGAAAACAACTTTTTAATCGCAACGTTGACATTTGTGTTTTTTGTCAAGAAATGTGAACGCGTAATGTAAGCCACGTGATTTATGAGTCGAGTTGCATTTTGATGTCTCCAATTTTTCCCACATTTTTCTAAGACCACTGTCTTCCATTTACGTTATCTCATATCCGGTCGTCAAAACCACTCCAATTTTCTCCTGCAAACATTTAAATAAACCCTAACGAACCCATACAATTCATTAAGCGGCTATTTTGAAGCCATTTCGTTTCTGTGTTTGTATTGCTTATGGAGTGCAATCGGCAAGATATCCTTCGCAGTTCCTTTAATTCGCCATATTTAGGGAATATGACAATCAAATCAAACATTTCTTACCCTCTTGGATTCTGGGGAATAACATCTGCATGAAAAGCACAACTTCGGAATTCATTTGCATGTGGTCAAGAATCCATGGTGTAATCTGAAATCAAATAGATATTACGAGTTTTGTTTTCTGTATTATATGTTGCAATACTTTTGGCCAGTGTGTGTATTAGAGTTTGATTGGCTTTATCTGATCTCTCGGATATTTTAAGGCATTAACCAGATATTTTGATTTTGTTATCTTTCACTTAGAAATATCGCACATGGCTTTTTATAAGTCAAACTAAGATATGTACACTTGTCAACAATGATCTACTTTTAACCTATCAACGGCGGAGTGATATACGATCCTTTAGCTATCGTAATTAAGTAACATGGAGTGATCTTTTTAGAACTATGGATTCATGTTCATTATGAAGCTTAACACATGCGATATATACTGGATAATTACATTTTAATTAGCTATCTATAGTGATAGATAGATAAAAATTTTAAAAATTAAAAATATTTTTTTTCTGACATTTTAGGGTCAAAATGAAATGTGTGTGCTGCATAAATCGTAAGTTTATTTTACAACTATCAATGGGAATCTTGACCGATCTCCTCATGCCTTTAGGCCAGCTTTGTAAGTTCAAGATTTCTCACAGTGTAATATTTTGTTCTGGACAATAGGCAATGATCAAAATCTTAAATCTACACACTGTGTAAATGCACAATGGGGGTATTTTATATATCGACTAACGCAGAAACGCAGATGGGTTTTACGGTTAGTGTTAAAGAAAAGAAAAAGCGGATGGTAGCTGGTAAAAACAGCATTGCTGCTGTATACTTACACACCCACTCTTCTAAGAGTAAACATTTGCCTTCGCGGTTTCTTGAAGACGTCCGAATGTTGATAGAAGAACACTGAATTTTTCTCTGAAAATGGGTATTAATGCCGGCTTTTAGTCTTTTAAAATTACATGGATTTAATTTTATGCTTGTATATATATGTCAAGGCTCTATATTAATAACCTTAATATTAGCGGTGCCCTGAGCACTTAGAGGCGCTATGTAGCGCATTTTAACATTTACATATTATTATTATTATATTGTCAGTGAGGTTCGCCCTCTCCAATCTTCTCTCAACCACCTCTCAAAATACTATCAAAATCTGCCCTTTCTCCGCTTCCTATATGGTCTCCACCCTCACCAATCTTCTTACAATTCCATTTACTACCAAATCATCCTCCGATCCTTTCCTAATGTTCTTCCATTCGTTCTATTCCCGATCCGCTAATATTAAAAACCCTTTCCCGGGACTTTGGGCTAGAATTAGCCTAGAATTAATAATATTCATAATATTCATGAAGAGCTGTAGCGTGACCTAGAAAATCAGAAATAATTTTGTCCTGGGGGGGGGGCACTTGTATTCAAAGGTGGATATGATGCGTGAACAAGAAAACGATGCGTACATTGATTAGGGTGTCAAAACAGCAAAATGTGGTAAAAGGGGATGTTTTTCTAAAAACCCGGAAATTGTGATGCATGTGTATCCTCAAATTAAGCATAACAAAATATTGTAAATCAAAGCAGATAATAAAGGTTATATAACCGACACATGCATTGCTTACTTGTTTTCGGGTACCAAAACCTAAACGTGGTAAAGAAACTACAAAATACTTCTTTAATGTAGCAAAAAGACAAAATACTTGTTTAGGGTTTATATTTTTAGTCAGTTTGTAAGTACTTGTTTATGGTGCATTTCGAGTCCATCCATCATATCCCACTTTTGAAAACAAGTCCCCCCCCCCCCGGGTTTGTCCTACAAATAATCATTTTCAAAGTGCACTCGATTGATTTCAAAAATCTAGTAAATGACGCGATATCAGGACCCCCTGGCTGACCGAAGTGAGAATTAGTCATAGAGGGCAGTAGAATGTGTAAGTGAATCCATGGGGGAGGGCGGACAAGAATGGCCGATTTCAGAGGTCGCCATTGTTTGACACGTAAAGCAAATCTCGGACGAAAAATTTGAATTTTTTTATATGTTGCAAGAATTTTTCTTATTCCAAAACCGTTGGAGATGAAGAAGCAACTCCACTAGCAGGATTAGTTCTTTCTGAATGTTTTTTCAAAATAAATGCTAACCTCTTGCAAACTGCAAAAAAGACAAGAAAATCTATCTAACCTATATAATATTACAAGGCTGCTGGTGCCCAAGGCCAGATTTGGATCAGTTTGGGGTGAAAGTTATAATCGCGATTCCAGTTGCCTTGGACCACTTTCGGTTTAGCTAGTACCTGTAATAAGCGTTAACGGACTTAAAGTTATGTCGGGTCTAAGCGCTCATACCGTTACATGCGCGTCCACACTACCAAATTTAAGTCCGATACAAATTTAAGTCCGTGTGGACACTCAACGACTATGGTTTGTTTGGCAAATCCAAAGAATCCAACAAGTTAATTATAGCTAGATAGTGTGGGGTTTGTGTGTATGCCCGTAGGATTTTCATGCTAAAATTGATTTTGTTGCTGCTGTTTGGGTTTCAATAGGACCCAAACTGCCAGAAAATGATGGGGTGCAAATTTTTTCCTACTGAGGCCCCCATTCTTCAAGCAAGGGGAAATTTTAGTACAGGGAAAACTTTATATTCGAGTCAAATTGTGTTTTAATGTCACTAACGCGTTCGTCTGGGTAGTCATAAATGATGAGAAAAAGTATATACTGTATTTGCCTAGGTTCCAACCTTAGTTAAAGCGGTATAGCCCCTAATGGTTCAAGAGGTCCCCATGGGGGTCACTTGCTCCGATGTTTTGTTGAAATGGGGGGGGGGGGGGGGGTTTTTTTGTCAAATGATTCCTTGTGTCATACTGAAACAGAATATGGCATTTTATTGATCTTTTTTGAGATCACCATGGCGACATCCAGCGAAAGTTCTGGTGACCCCCATAGACCAAGTAGACCCGTGCGACATTTTGCTATGTAATTAGCCAACCAAATGTCACACGCTGTAAAAATAATACATTTTTGATCATGTGAGACAATAAAACAACTTATCCCATTTCAACGAAATCTGAGCATTGGGTAAATTTTACCCCCCGATACCTTGAACTATTATGGGGCTATAGCGCTTAACTACAGGTCGGAACCTAGGCAAATATATACTTTTTCCAATCCAATTGAAATGGGGGAGAGAAGGGGAGACGAACATGTAATTGTACATTAAAACACCATTTGACTCGATTTAAATTTTTTCCCTTAGGAACTTTTCCCCTTGAGGAAGGGGAGCAGTCCGAAAATTTGCACCTCATCCTCATTTTTCTGACTGTCTGGATCCCTATTGATGAAAACAGCAGAAACTCAACTTTAGAGCACCAAAATCCTACGGAACTGTTTCATTGAATACCAAAACCCACACTAAGAGGTGGGCTATAGAAAAAAGAAAAAGAATAAAAAAAATAAAAATATTTTTCAGATCACTTCGAACCCAGGCTAGAGTAAAGAGAGCACATGACCCCCAAAAAAATTTGCAACATGTTTTTGGTCATTGTTCTGGTAGATTAAGGTCAGCTTAACAATATATCAAAGTTGCATAAATCGAAGTCCCAGAAATTGTTCAAACTATGACATAAACACAATGGCCGCCATCCGCCAGTGAAAACATAAATCCTTATATCTCTGGCAATAAATGGGCTACACACACACACAAGATTTCATTTCTTACTAATTCTAGCAAACAAATCCATTAAAATTAGTTTTAAAAAAAAAAAAAAAAAAAAAAAAAAAAAAAAAAGCCAATATGGCCGCCATCACATGTTTGGAAATACAACATTATTGTATCTCTGTACGGAATGGGCCAAAAGGCAAACAAGGTTCATTTCCTACTAATTCTAGCATTACAATCCATTATATGGTTTTATGAAGTTGAGTTCATCTTGGCCCTAAATCCATATGGCTGCCATCCACCATTTTTTAATCATACAAATTCTTTTTCTGTTATCCACATGGGCCACCATGACAAATTGGTGTTTATTTTTTTTTTATATGTAGCATAAGAAAATACCATTAAGATGATGGTTGTAAAGTTTTGAGAGCCTTGGCGTCTTAAAAATGGCCACTGTCTGCATTGTAAAAAAATTGAAACCATTAAATCCTTCTTTAGCATCAGTCAGCTACAGTGAAAAATGAGGTTTCATTTTCCTATTAATTCCGGCAGTAAAAATCCTTCGGAATAAATGACTTTAGGTGGGCTATTTGTCTAAAATTCGTAGCCATATTGGATTTTTTATCATCTATAAATCTATCACATTATGTTTCTTACAGTGTAATAGTAAAATTCTTTAACATAAGTACAATTTCACATTATTCACCGCATCATCACCAAATGTGGCCAAAACACTTGCTTGGCTAGATGAGATTACACACTATTAACTATTACTATTAGTCTCAAGTTCAATCATCGTCGAGATCGATACTGTTTAACTTGGTCCTGTTTTCGCATGAATGTTCACAAGCTTGTTGTGAAAACTTTTTTGGAAAGGTACCTGTAGCGTATAATGATTCTGATTGCTGATCATTGAACAGGGACACCATTGGGTGCAGCCTTCATCTTTCTATCGATTCAGGATCAATATTGGTAGTACAAAATACTCGGAACAGCTCATAACACAGGGTTACCATGGAAACAGATTTTTGCCAACTCCAAATATTTATGAAAGTCGTATCGCAACCGAAAATGTATTGGCAAAGCAAACAGATTGGGAGCAAATTTCATCACTGAATAATGCTTCAGAAGATTGATATCACACACGTTTTTCTCTTTGTGTCTGTCCAGACCAAAAGTAAGGTCATTACAGCACTCTTCTGCAGTGGAGAAGTAGTATCAACAGATCTGTGTTTTTTCCAATTTGGGTTGTTGACCTAAATTATGCCATGGCATCTGCTGTTTTTGCTATATCAATCTCTGCATTTCCTTTTGTTCCCCCAGCAAAATTTACGCATTTTTGAATACATTTCTATATATATACCTTATTTGCGATCCAAGTTTGCCGACGTTCAATGTGTGGCTGGTTTTTTGTGTTTGTTCACCAGTGTATCCATCAAAGACCTGGATGCGTTGCATAATGGTCACTGTGAAAGAATGGCATAATTACTCCGCATTGCAACTAGGTTGCTTCTTTCTGTCCGTTCAAGCGATGTAAAAAAGACCTCCATCAACAACAGTACTCAGTGTTTGGCACTGTCTCAGGCGCAGCAGTTTCTGACGAGGACACCTGTTCGTAAATGAACATCAGAAATTGTCTTTATCTGGCTTACATCTGGCCTAAACTGATGGTGATATGGTGACAGTTCATGGCAAAGCACTTTATCTAGAGACAGTTCTTCAGATTGTGATACTACATGAATCTTGAATAACAAGCTTAATCACGGTTACCATTGATGGCACGAGGAGATGGCAAGGGTCTTGACTTATTTAGCTTTCCGTTTGTAGCTATATCAGAAAAGTGAGCTTGTGTTCCATTTGTTGTTGCCCTATCTTTGGCCTACTTAGAACAGCTCTTTTTCATTACATCCTCACCAGCATTTATCCCTGTGCAAATTTTCTCAAGGCATTTTCTCATGACAGCGAGATGCTGTTCAACTTGGCTGCAAGCTTTTGACAAGTCATTCTTTCCTTTCATAAGGTTATTGATGATTATATATCTTTCATAGTTGACCACTATCAAAGCAGTGGTTGTCTTCATGGATAGCAATATTGAACTTAAACAAAAGACAACACACATGACATTGCAGTACTAGGATCGCAAAACTAGTTAGACAGCAAATGCAACAAAATTGCTGGGGATAAACGTTCTGTCAAATGAATGATGGCAGGCTCTCATTAAACTAATTGGTGATCGAAGGCAGAAGGAGTATGCAGATGTTGATATAGCAAAAAGAACAACCCCATTGCATACTTTAAGTATTGGCGAATACACAGTCTATTGAACGCCTTGCAGAAAGGGTTTAATGACCTTTACTTTCATAGTGGCAGAAACAGAATGCAACATATTGTATGACTCCTGAAGTGCTTATTCAGTGATAACATTTCTTTAATCTGCTGTTTGCCTCATGCATTTTTAGGTTGCGACACTACCAGACTACTACATGAATATTTGTGGTTGGCAGAAGTCTATTTTTCTTCAAATAATGCATGGTGACCCTGTGTACAAGCTTGTTTCCAAGTATTTTTGTACTCCAATATGGATCCTGAATTGAAAGAAGGTGACGGTTCCATGCATGGTGTCCCTGTTCAATGGTCAGCAATTGAAGTCTCTTTTCTGGTAAAGGCATACCAGGGCATTAACAGCAGGAATCTAATCTGTGAAGCCACTTGATGGTTGGGTGCCGAGATAGCGATTACCCTCCGACGATTAGTAGCAGGATTGCGCTCAGGAAGGGCATTCCAGTGTGAGCAGTTAAAGGAATAAATGATCCCTGATGGCTTACCATGTTATATCTTGGGGTCTCAACTGCGAGGTCATGAGATCGTTCTGACCCCCCGGAGACGAGGGTCCTATACTCTTGATTTTGTAGGCATCGTTGGCAAAGTAGTTCAGTAGCCTCCTCATGGGGCCAGGCTAACAGTGTTGTAGGAGGTCGTTGACTTTGGAGGGCAAGAAACATGTGGAGGAAGAGTGCAGCTTGCTCTAACTGCCTCTTCGTGTTATAAAACCTCAAAGATGTTCACCAAAAATCTCTGCTGCAAAACTCCACTCTATGAGAACTTATTTACAGCTCTGCCGTTTAGTGCAAGAATGATGTCAAATTCACTGACTGCGGCTCGATAGTACAAGGGGGAAATTGTTCCCCTCATGATGAACACAATTCCTGCACCAGAGTTGCCACAGGAAATGATCCTAAGCAATGGTTCTTCAGGATGCATCACATGAAATTACCTGCAGAAATAAATCTGAATGCGCCACACAGCTTGTGGAAATTCATGTGAAAACATGATCAAGAACCATTCCATATGATTATTGAAGGCTAAGTAGTAAGTATGGTCGATCGTCTGTTGCAAACAGTTCCTCTGCCACATTTTGGTGATGATGTTGAATGTGTGAAGCTGTACGTCTGTTACTTTAAGAATACAAATTCCACGGTTAAAACCCATATTTTGAATGGTGTGATTTATAGCCGATAAAAATTCAACATGGCTACAAAATTTGGACAATAGTCCTCTAAAAATACTTTGAAACAACCATCTAATGTATTTCTTATACCTCTATTATAACAATAACTTTTATTTTAATTGTTTTCAAAGATTTCGTACTTTTCACTGCAGATGCAGACATATTGGATTTAGAGGTCAGGAGATATCTCAACCTGTAGTAAAACCCATTTAAATGAGTTGTATGACGATTAGTAGGTCGGTAATGATTCTTATTTGTCCTTTTAGCTATTTATTGCCAGAGATATCAGGATTTATGTTTTTCTTCAAAATGGCGGATGGCGGCCATTTTGTTTTGCAATCATATTTGACACTTTCTGGACTTCGATTTCGTGCAACTTTGATATTTTATTAACTGACCTTATACTACCAGAAATGCCAAGAACTTCTGAGTTGCAATTTTTTGTTGGGGTTAGTGTGGGTACATGTCATATTTTTGATCCTACTACATGCTCATTTGATGACTTTAATCACTCTGATCCCACTTTTTTGAAAGAAAAACATGAAAAAGTGCGAAAAAACCAGGGGTCCATCGAAAATCCAAAATGCCTGCCATATTGTCAAAATTTGATTTTTAAAACCAAACTCAATAATTTTTGTTCATTTGCTTAATTGGTTGCATAACCCATGTTTGGGTATTAGAAATCACGTTTTGTTATACTTTAACCGCACCATAGCCTTTCGTTTTATTGAATTCTGTTTTTGCCTAAAATTGAGCTCTTCTGAGGGCGCCTTTCCATAAATGCGCATCATTGAAAATGGTGATTTTAAAATTCAATGTTGAAGAGCAGGATATACACTTACTGAATATTTGACTTGCGTGGTATTTGCGGTTTTTAACTGTAGGCTATTTAATGTCAATAACAATGCCCTCACCATTGAAACCCACACGTACGAAAGTTCGTTGACCCCTGTATATATTCCAATGAGAGTGTTTGTGTCAGATTTTAAATCGTGCCAGCAGGAAATGGTAATGTTCCAGCTTTAATCTTCAGATAATGATCGGCAATTCAGATGATAGCCCACAGTTCAAATCACACTTTCCGATACGATGTGTACTTTTTGGGAATGTGCCCTCGCAGTCCAATTTTGATATATCTGCAATATCAAGAAAACAACAAGGCGTGGTGAGTGATTCCTTGCATACCAAAACATGGGTATTGCCACAAAAAGAAGTTGATTAAACAAAAGCTTATTGAATTATGGTCAATTTGGCGCCATCTGGATTTTTCGTTGGGGCACCCTGGTTTTTGCACTTTTTATTTTTTTTCTTCGAAAAGGGGACAAGCATCATTGAGTCATCATTTTAGCTTGTGTTCGAAGTGATCTGAACTATGACCCAACGATGACCCTCTATAGCCCCACCTCTATTATCTCTTTAATTCATGAGAAAATGATTCAAGGTCAATTTTAAGGTTTATTATGGGAGATTTGTCTCCAACGTTGTTTTTTGATAACATTTAAAATTATATTTAGAATTAACAAACATCGTTTAACTTCCACCCTAACAGCAAAACAAAATTGTCATGTTTATTAGTTGCCTTAGTCAAATTTCTCACGCGTGTCGCCTGCTACCAACCACCTGGACAATTAAGTAAGCCATCAAGAATTAACAATCAACTTTTTTTCCGAACTTTGAACCAAATTAATGAAAGTTGCATTTATGTTCTCGCATTTTGTCCCGTTTAGCACTAGGGGGGGGTGGGAGTAGGTCACGGAACGACTTGGTAATTTGGCTTCCTGGTACGCATCTGATAGAAAACACAGCTTGTATTAATACAAAATATGCATTAGTTAGTCCACTGGATCAAGTATATTCGTAGTTTTTGTTTGAAATCACCATGTCCTGTAGTTGACTTAAGCTCGACTAGGCGACTTATGTGGCTTGTCGGCCACACGCCACTGAAATAAGTCACCAAAAAGATATCAGCTGCAAAAGGCACTAGACTAACTTGGGTTTGTCGACATCAGGTTGATAGGGAGTACTACTTTGTTTAAAACCAAAACATGACCTTTGCTTGCATCAAACCGAGTTTTGGTATCACAGAACTTTATTTGGTGTCTTCAGGACTCAGACTGTTGTATTCTTTCAATCACGCGCTTTATTCAATTTTTGAATTATTCTCCCGAATGAATTTAGCAGAACTGCGTTCAAGGTTTCCAAATTGATAACATACATTCAACTTTTCCTGTCTTTTATATGCTGACGATCTGATCATTTTAGTGAGACAATCGATGGTTGCAAACTTATTGATAGACATCATGCTTACTGCGAACAATGGAAACTTCAGTAATGTACTATAACCCAATGTTATTAATTTTTCAAAAAAAGTTATAACATTGCAACGAGATGAACACTGGAGTTTAAATGGTACACCACTAATTGTTAGTTACTGATAAGTATAAATACTTGGGCGTTCAAGTGTATAGAAAGGTACCTGGAACATTAATAATCAAAAATATCTTGCTGAAACAAGCACAAAAGGCTCTTTTTGCATTACAAACAAGTTGTAATAATATTGGGCATTTACCAATTTTTATTTACCCAAAAATTGGATACCAAAATTTTCCCGTTCTTTCACTATGGTGGCTGAGGGCTAGGGCTTCCATGAATGGACTTGATATTTGAACGCATGGTTCATACATTTCTGCAAATTTTTTTACGAGTTAGTAAATATTTACCAAATGATATTGCTAGGGCAGAAATTGGCATACAAAATCTGAAAGTTGTAAGATATGTACAAATTATAAGGTATTGGCTTCGCATCTTGCAGATGAATAAATAACAGAATATGTCAAACAGCCTACTTCAAACACAATGTACTAGGATATAAGAACGATATTAATTGTTGGGCCAGTAAGGTCAGAATGATTTTTTTTCTACACTGGTCTGCCCCCATTATCAAGACCTTATAGTCAGGGCTCCAAGCACTCATAGAAAGTAGGGAGTTTACCTCGAAAGAACTTTTTTGCGACGAAATTAACTGGTTTTTTTTAAAACCTCAGGATTACGAATCCATGGTCGTAAAATTCGCCGGGAATGCAAAAAATAGAGATTACGCAATAAAGATGACGTCCATCAAATTTTGGGGGAAAATCTGAAATTTTACTATTTTATTTCTTGCTATTGAATATAGTCTTTCACAAGCTTCCTATTTCACTTATTTGGACGCTATATGATATTTACCCAATTTTGTTAGAGAGAAATTATTTATGTTTCCTATTGACACAGTGTACAAAATAGAGTTTTCATCGCCATTTTATCAAAACGTAATTTCTCGTTTATCCGAGGTCTAAAATACCGTACTTTTTTCTCTGATAAGCAAATTTTTCGAATTATATTCACCATTTTTTTTAAAACTTCTCATATTACATTTGGATGTTCTGAGTAAGGAAATATATGTTGATTTCAAAGTTGTACAACTAAGTCGTATTGGCCAAAATTGATGACGCATCAAAGTGAATCACGTGTAAAAATATGCAAACAATTTGTTTTGTGTTATATGATCCCTTGCAGTAATATCTTTAAGACCCAAGCATTTTAAAAACAATAAATATATAATTAACCATTGATCTATGAAAGAAAAAAATAAATCTGCATTGATGTCTGTATAAACTGCAACTTCAAACTAATTTTTCTCGCATTGTACTTTTTAAAAGTTTTAGCAACGGTTTGTATTACTTTCACTGTTTTCTGGAATCTGTGAATCTATAAAAGGGTTTGGGCATAGATTCGACTTGGGAGCTGTTTATACTTTAAGGTAAAGATGATGTAACTTATGACGTCACATTTTTACATTAGGACGCCCCCTCTGTTGTTTTATGCAGTAATATCTTAGGCAGGCACTACCACAGAAACATACACACTACTACCATACTTTGCAGTTGGTTAAATAAAATAATTCATATTTAGGGTGAACTCAAAAAAATTGCGATTTTTTGACCACAACGCATTTTCTATAAGGTCCCCATTATAGTAAGATTCCGAAGTGTTTTATCAGCGGAAAGATACCAATTTACAGATATCAAAATGGCCGCCATTTTTAACACTTGCACAGTGTTGGTAATAATTCTGTCTAGGTGGCTTTGATGGCTTTTAAATCACTTTAAGAGCTACTATGCCATATTAAGATAATTTCCATAATTTAATTCAATGCCTTATTTTTTGTTATCTTGATTTGCATAAAATCCAAAAAATGACAGGCAAGGCATAGTAGTTTTTGCCTGATTCTGGTTTTGAATATTGGTACCAAAATTGGATATTTTGGGTTGTGAACAGCATTTTGAACTCATAGATAGGCTGTTGAACATAAGGACTGTAGTTAGCAATGATGGTAATCACATTTAGATGGTGGGGGGGCACTTCCACATATGATCAGGACCATGATGTGCTCGGGATTAGAGCCCCCTTTTTTCAAAACGGCTGGTACCAAATGCCACCCCTTTAAGTTATTGTGTTGACTTGTTACACAATGACCCCCTTTTTCTAACTTCCTGCTATTTCAGCGGTCCCCCTTTTCCTAATTCCAGCTACCCAGTGACCCCTTTTTATTTCAAAAGTTATTGTACCCAAAGACCCCTTTTAGTAATGTCATGTTGGGATATTTAATTCAAATTGCAGGCTCAAATCAATTATCCAATTCCTTCCAATTGGTAACAGTACATTGTCAGATACTTGTAAATTGTTAAAATACTAGAAAGTAGTTACAAGCTTTTGCTTGATTCAAATTACCCAGGTGACAAGGATGTTTTGCAGTTTGAACTTGTTTTGCAGTTTTAAAGTTTGTACACAATGCCCTCTTTTACCAATTTTTCACCCAATACCCTAATATTACAGTTTGTTATCCAATGGTTACCTGTTTTAAGTTCCTACCCATTGTCATGTGTCTGTTCAGTGGGTACATGAATGGACCCCTTTTTCTGTAAAGGCTCAACTTTTCACACATGGCGGAGGCAGATACCCTTCACTCTAAATATGGAGTGCCCCCAGGAATCGTCCCTTGCGTATAAAACCTCAGTAGGTGGCATTTGTCAACGTTGAACATGCATCTACCCAATTCATTGACCGGCATTATATGGTTAGCTGGTCAGGGTCTTCTTGTAGTTTGAGTGCTGTCATGATGCTGGAGTGCTTATGTAACATGAAGCAAGTCGCAGACGGGATGGATGTAATACCATTGATAGATCATTGATAAATTTCAGAAAATAGAAGAGGCCCAAGCATGGTTTCCCTGGGGTACCACTGATGTGTTAAGGGTTACCCAATCGGAAGACTTATCTATTACCACAAGCTGGGAGCAATTTTAATCAAACACGCACATTAAGGTTCTTCTTACGCCTAACAGTTACGTGTAGTTTGTGATTTGCCAGGCTGTCAAAGGGTTTTGATTAAAATCCAATACAATGGATCAAGCCGTATAGTCATCGATGGGGGATTTGGCCAGCTCTTCAGCTTTTACAAGCCGTTGATGTTTGGAGCATCATCACATTATTAAACATACAGTGCTTCTTATAATTAATTTACCTAACCGATGTTATTGCTAGAGGACGATATTCTTTATGGAGCCCCAAGACTCCCTGAAGTCATTATAAGATGAGTTGAATGTTGGCAATAACAACATCACGGGTTTTCTCGAGTGTCCGAGACTTTTTCAAAATCTTCGTCAGAAGTGGTACAATACCGATGGAAGCTATGTCAATTATGCGACGCTGCAGGGTGTCAGGTCCTTGTGCTTTTCATATAATAATGACTGGAATGGTGTGTACCTACTGGGATGCAGACAAATTTATGAGAAAGGTAAAATTCAAGAATGAGGTATAATAGCTTTGACCATTTAAAACGCATTTCTGGCATTTCTATTTTCAAAACCATTGCTCCAAATTCAAGACGGAAGACAATAGGACAGCTTCTAAGATCTTTATTAGAAGGCTGTCCTATTGATAAGGTGTTAACAAAACAATAATACCGAGAAATGACCCCAGTGGGCAATCGACGCTGGAATGTCGAAAAGACGTCGAGGGAGTTTTAAAAATTTACACATATTTGTTCGAACATTGCAATCGCTTGCCGCGTTCTTAAAACGCAGTCACAATTGCATTTTCGACGTTAAAATTATAAAACCGTCGACTGTTTTAGAGTGCCAACGTCGGTTTGACGTCGGCTCTAAATGACTATGCCCGCTGGGGAATTTCTGAATGTCAAAGCCCTACATCATACATTCTTGCACTAATTTATACTAGTTTCCATTTAATTTTTAGAGGATATATTGAATAAATAACAAATAATTGGCCTATTTGTTGGTTATAAAGGTCTCAGAAGGAGGTCATGGGTATCATCGTGAATGGTAAGCATGTTGGTAAACAAATATGCCCAACGATACGAGTTAGGATCAAAAACACAACCTTAATGTATTAACTTTCAAATTGTTTGATGATTGAACTAAATGTTAACAAGTAGATGCTATTAATAGTTAAGATCTTAGGGAGGAATAGCAATATGCCCACCATCTTCCCAATTTAAGTCCCAGTAAAGAGTAACAAAACAAATGTGCCAGAAATGAGTTTCTAATGCTAACAAAAATCGTATCTCTTGTATTTTAATTCCCTTTATTGTCCCGGTTTTGGATTCCACTCCATTCACAGCCACCGCCCTTACTGCGAACGCTTCTATGGATTTGTATTATGTACGTCTTAGGACCCATCATAGGGGAGATAAAAACACCAACTCAACTTTGATATGTTTCTGCATGATTCTCATTCGCGTTTCGCTGTAAATCACATATCAGGTGCACATGACTTCTGATGAACTTAGAACTTAGGCCACTTTAATCGCCATGCAAATATTTACTCGGTTTCAGGAGGACGTGGTGGTATCATTCTGCAATTTGTCGGGGCAGCAATACTTTAATCCAGCTTTGCGCCCTGTACCTTGCCGGGTACCTTCATTTAAAGAGATTATTTTACACAAAGATTTTATACGATTACAAATTGACTGTCATTATGACTTCTATGCAAATTAACAAAAACATAAGCCGATATACGTTGTCTATTGGTTCACAAACATCTATCTTATCCACGTGCGTCCCTTTATCCTATTCCAGCACATTAGCATCATTATAACAAAATATGATTATAAGGAAAAACGAATGTTATAAAGAAGTATTTTTTTCTTAAACCACGATACCAATTTCTGTTGTTATTTATTGTTTTTCCAACCATGTGCTGGTTATAACGAACTTTGGAAACTAATTCACTGGTACAACGTCGTTATGCGTTTCTTGGCAGTTTATAATGACAATTATGGTGAATTCAGTAAAATTACAAAGCGTTATGCTTTACCATTTCCAATTAAATACTGCTTGCTCACGCCGCTAACAGAAACCACATATGCAAAATTTGTGACTCGTTTTTTTCATACTATTTAAAAAGCAAATATAACATCTTAAGATATTTTTTTTTTTTGACTATGCGAAGAAAAAAGTTTTCAAAACCTTCAAATTTTTAGAAAAAGTGTCAAAATCTTTAAAACCGTTCAACTTTCATATTACCCAATTTTTTTAACATTATTAAATTGTGAGCAGGTAAACAAAACAAAAAAAGCACATATCACCCCCAGGCAACCCAGTAGCTACTACTATGTATCCCGTAGACCTATACATGTATAAGGGCAAAATAAGAGGGCAAAACGATATGATTCTATTTTGAAATCCAAGGGTGTGCTACAAACTGATCCACTATGTTATCAATAGTCTATTGGCTTATGTGCACTGAAAACATAGGTCAAGGACACCTGACTCTGATAGTTGCTTCTACAGGTTTTCTAATGGGACGGAAATATTAAAAACAAAAAATAAAAAACATAAACAACAAAACAAGACAAACAAAAACAGAATGGCTATCAAGACAAATGCCATAGAATACAAAACGTGTTTTAGTTAATTTTTTTTATTGAATTATTTGTCCAGGGTATATATACCAGGTTAATGCCTCTGCAAGTCTCAAAAACGAAAATATGGCCAAAATTGAAAAATTTGCTTCATATTAATTTGTGCAATAATGGCAAACGAATTTAAACCAAGAGTTTAACTCTTCAAAAATTATGAAGTTGTTAAGGCCCAATACTATCCTGACACTGATTTTAGGTATATAAGCAACCTCAGAAGCTACTTATAAGTAGAATAACCCCAAAATGGAAAAAACCATGTTTTAAAATGCAGACATTTTTTTATTTTGCAATTACATTTCTTTTCAACTAATGGATATTTTCACTAAATGTTAATTTTCGCAAATGCAATGTGATTGTTTCCATGTAGTGTCTCTGCTTAGATAGTATTGTGATACCTTGCCTGTAATAAAACAACAGAGGGCGTCCTAATGTAAACATGTGACATAAATCACATATTTACATAAAAGCACCCTCACTGAAGATTCTAATCAATATCCAAACTTTTGGGGTCACAATAATCCCGGAAACTAGTGGAGTCTGCAAGCCTTGGCGCTCAAAACTGTTAAAATGTACAATGCCAGAAAAAAGAAGCTTGAAGTTTGCAATTTGTACGACATCATGCAGATTTATTTTTCTTTCTAGATCATGGCAAAATATCATTATTTAAGGTTCTAAATGATTATTTTAAGATATTAATGCAAAGTATATCATAAAAATGATTTTTTAAAAATCCATATGTGACATGTGGAGTCAAATTTGATGACGTCATCAAATTATTGGCCAATAGAAGATTAGAGGTAAATATTTTGAAATTCAAACATAGATTTCCTTACTCAGAACATCCAAATGTATATGAGAAGTGTAAAATTTGAATAATTAGAAAGAAAATATGTACTTATCAGAGAAAAAGTAGGAAGTATTTAGACCTCTGATAAACAGAGAAATACGTTTGAGAAAATTGCAATTGAAGACTCTATTTTGTACATGTTGTCCAATGGGGAGGAAATTAAATAAACGTTCTCTAACACAAAATGTAAATATCATATATTCTAAATAAAAGATGAAATAAAAAAGTTTATGATATGGACTATTCACAATGCAAGAAAATAAAAGAAAGAAAATTTCAGATATTTTCACCAAAATTTGATGACGTCATTGTTTTCTTTATGCGTAAATATATTTTTTGCAATCCAGGTGAATTTTACGACCTCTGGATTCGTAATCCGGGGTCAAAGACTACGAATCTATGTTTGTTGTAAAAAGTTCTCTCGAGGTACACCTATCTTCAATGTTAAAGCCTTTTTTAAATTTTGGAGCCCTTGACTATTATAAATAATTTCATCCCATTTTATTATCATAGGTACCGTCCATTTTACATTAAACATTGCTCCATAGACTAATGAAAAAATTATTAAAATGAGTAAACTTATTTCGTTTCAATGACCGACGTTCCCGTACGAAGTCTTCTGTCAGAAGATTCTTTTATTGCATGTGTTAAATTGATTATCTCCAAATCTTGTTAAAGAGTTATGTTCTGTATAATTATTGTAATTTATAAGTACCCTCTACTTTTTGCATATATATGTATTATAATGTATGTGATTGAAAGGGGCAGTGGCCTGCATCAAATAACGTGACTTGATAAGAATAATCATGAGGCCTGTGTCCATAATGAGACACAACCATACATTCTATTGACAACAATCATCAGCAAACATTATATTTACGTACAATTTCCAGAATCACTTCAACGGGCCGCCAAAGGTGTTGTCGGGCAACAAGCAAAAATGATAAAAGTTCTTGTTCCGTGATTTAGACCTCAACTTAAGGTTGGCTATGATCAGTTCTACCAAGAACGTGCCTTCATTATACCGAAATTAGACCGATGAACTATACACTCGTTTAAAAAGCGGTTACTTAAGGATTAACACCTTCCTTCAGTGAAAACACATTAAACCTTCATCGATTCTTTCGTAATAAAATTTCAACCAACTATTTCGTCGTCATGATGAGCCATTGCATTAGGGCAATTCCACCAAAAAGTGGACATGACACCAAAAAATTTAAATGCATGTGACCAAAGCAATTTTAGTGTCAAATGAATGCTGAAAGTCTATATTTTCATGATTTAAACTCAGAATTGTAATTTTCACTTATTTTGGTCGAAAACAAGAATATTAAATTAATAATCCTCTTTTGAACCAAAAAAGTGAAAAATTACAAAAGAAAGTTTTGTATCATAAAACATTCAAACTTGAAATCAACATCATTTTAAGTCATGTGACAGATAAGACCATGTAAAATTGATAAATCATTTTGTTCTTGTTTCGCATTGTTTGTTCCACTTCATCGACTCCTTAAGATTTTGGCCTGTTGAAATGTCCTTCCGTTACCAAAAAAGTACTTGTTTTTAATTTTTTTTGTAACGGGTGAAGTGTGATTGTAAAGAAAGATAGTGTTCAAAGCAAGTTTATGAAGGCCTACAATATTACACTATCACTGAAACTTTTGGACTTTTTAATTATTAATTACAGTTAATTCAAACATGTCCTTCCGTTACCAATATGGTAACGGAAGGACGGTAACGGAAGGACATAATATATATTTTCATTTGAGAATAATAGAACCTTCACATAAATATTAATTCATACATGGCAAGTAAAATAAACATTGCTTAGGTGTGGTTAAGTGAAGTTAATCCTCTTAAGGTCTGATTGTTATGCTAATGAGAGGTCCTCTTCATTATCAGAAATCATAGGGTCCTATTACTCCATAGGTTAAATGCATTGGTGTGCCAATGAGCCCAATAATGAATCCATGGGTGTGGTTCTATCAATCTTTATCTTCATTAGGGCCATTCTTCAAAAAAGTAAACCTTTTTGATAAAAAATGGTGCAAATTTCTTTACATTATCACGCTAACCATCCTTCCAAGTTTCCTGCATGATATTTTCAAACAATATGTTTGACTCAAACACCCTCATTTGCATAAATGAACGTCTTCAATATTTTGGGATAAAAAGTGAGATTATTACACCATTTTGCTTCTTTAGTTTTATATTAAACAGCTTTTCATTTTTGTTTGAAATACTACCTAAAGTATTGCATGGACTTCAATCTTCAAAATTATGTTGAAAAAATACAAATTTATAGGAAATAGACAAGTAATTAACAGAGAATTTTAATTGACTTTGGTATGTCACACACGTGACCAAAAATACAAAGACGTTTTTATTACTAGAAAACCACTGTAATGTTCATATTTCATGTCAAAAGCCAGTTTATATGTACCTTCCGTTATACAAAATAAATGGTTTAGATCTTTCCTCTTTCGAAAGTTATTGGTGTGCTAATTACTGTCACACACGTGACCGGCACTCACCATTTTAGTATTTGAAGGACATAAATTTCTTGTCATATTGAAGAAGGTAGCAGTGTTAACTTCTATTAACAGTTAAAATGTGAATATGATCAGTTTAAACAAGGAAACAGTAATTAATTTAATTAATTTTAATAAAGACGGGTTTAAACTTGATTCCCATGTGTCTTTTGAAAGTTTGGGTGAAGTTGCCAAATTTAGCAGACTTGCACTATTTCAACACAGGAAATCTGCATACTAGGAGTAGCATTGCTCTTTGCAAGCTATTACTGATGGCATTGTAATGAAAGTGTTTGAAATAGAATATGTAAATACACAAAGATTTTATTAAAACTTCATTTTTGGTGCACATTAACAATGGTCATCAATTTTGTGTTGAAAGTCAATGGAGATGTCACACACATAACCACCAATGTCACACACGTAACCGTACTTAGTGATATAAATTTGTTAATTACCAAGTAAAGTTTGCTGGTTACTTTTAATTACCAACATTGTTGTAATGACAACATACCATTGTCTTTCTGAAATAACTATAAGATTGTGACTACTTACATATTCACAGAATTTTACAGTTGAAGTTTGAATTCTAAAAACCCCTTTTTGTCTGAGGTCACTAACTTGACCGAACTTTATTTTCCCCTCATGACGAAATAATCAATCTGGTGAAAGTGGAAACATTATTTTTGGTTAGGTTTGGTCTAAAGGTTTTTCATTTTACAAAAAGTAATAACAGATTGGTTATATTGGCAAAACAGCATTGGGTTGAAAATCAAAATTTCCCGTTTTTGGGTCATAAACGTGACCGAAGAATGGCCCATTATTGGTCTTCTACTTGGTAACTAATCAGTACAGATCATTAATTTTTTGGTCAGTCAGTGTTGTCAACACTATACTTTACCCGCAAAATTTGCTTCTTTTTACATGGTGTGGCCGCCCTAAGGCACAGTAGACTTGCCAAAAATTGGGCTACTTTTCGTACTCTCAAGGCGCAGCATATACTTTCTTACTCTTAACTCTCAAGGCACAGCAAGGTTAAATGTGCTTGTTCCGATTTTTGTCTATCGTGTTCTCTACTTTGATATGGAAGCCTGACCTGGGGGGGGGAAACCAACCCCCAAAAAACCCTTTTGTGTTATACGTGTCCAACAAGTATGTGGAAACAAATGGACATTGCCGGATAAGGATTGAAGGACGCCCTCTATAGTTTTCATGAGAACGGATGAATTTGAAACATTCCCCACTATAAAGCGACATCTCGAAGATACATTGTTCGTGGTTTTCAAAAAATTCCACTTTTACATAAATTCGCCAAAGTGTTGTTATTTAATTTAAAATTATAATACAGGCTTCAATGGGTAATGGAAATTTCCAAATTTGAACCCTTTCCCCCCCCAAGACCAAAAGCCGCTGTAAGGATGGGGTGTTTATTAATTACCAACATATATGTGAGTGGCATTCTGGTTCTTTGGGGGGAAAGACCCCATTTTTGCATTTTGTTTTTTGGGGGGCCTGAACCCACAAATGAATTGCCAAACACAACAACACCCTATTACATATATACGTGCCATACCACACTACGAGGTAAGGATGCTAATTACCAAGGGCTGAGTTCATTAGCCTTGTATGGGCACATGTTAACAAACCGCTGACCATGCAGGTTCTGGGTATCATAACATTAATACTAAATGCAGGGGGTGTATTTGCTAAATGACTGTTGAATTGTGAAAGCTATTAAACTGCGCCATGTGATTGGGATTTGTTAATATGATTGTGAGTTAACTGCTCATGAATAAAGCGCTGTCATGGGCCATTAAGATTGCGGGTTGTTGGAGGGTCATTGTGTTGCATAATAGAGTTTGCTTGGTGTGAATGTGAAGACGATATATAATCAAATCTTGGCACTCATTGCACTAATAAGCATAGGTTAATAGGTATTTAGGTATTGTTGCTGCCTCGTGTAGCCTCTTTGTAGCTTATGAAGACAGAATGTCTATTAGACATCATTTACAAGCTCCATAACAACAGGCAGATATGCAACATCTTTCCTGTTTCTTCAGTTAAGTCATAACTTGGTTTAATTGTAACGGAGGCATGCTCTGAGCTTTGCTTTTTTCCAGAGAGCATACCCCTGAAATTTCTCAGGACTTTTCTCTTTTTTCTTGATACAAGTGTATTTTGATGATATAAACACCTTGCATACATGATTAAAGTAGTTGTAAAACACCAAGTCAAAATTGATGATGAACTATAACTATAATGATTATAGAGGGCCTCATTCATTCGTATCGGCGATGTCCTTTACGGTTTTGATGCTAGACGCGATGATACATAGTGCAACGCCCTATTCGCTACTGTGCTAATATTGATGGTTAACCATTAAAACAGCAGTTCTTTGTCAATATATTGGAAAAGAAATTGATTTGGAAGCTGAAATTTCAGGAAGACAATGAGAACAAAGGAGGAACAAATATGCAAATATAAGAAAGAAGAAATGGCACGAATACAAGACCTACAAACAAAATAATAAAAAATTTGTCAAATTTGGATATTGGAATCTGGTTGAAGTACACCTTTTTAGTAAAGCCAATCAGAGCCAATATGCAAATAAGCTCATTAATATGCATCAATATTGATCAAACATTGCGTGGGTATTACTTGCATCCACCACTACCAACATACAAAAAAAAAAAAAAAAAAAATGGTCAGTCAGTGTTGTCAACACTATACTTTACCCGCAAAATTTGCTTCTTTTTACATGGTGTGGCCGCCCTAAGGCACAGTAGACTTGCCAAAAATTGGGCTACTTTTCGTACTCTCAAGGCGCAGCATATACTTTCTTACTCTTAACTCTCAAGGCACAGCAAGGTTAAATGTGCTTGTTCCGATTTTTGTCTATCGTGTTCTCTACTTTGATATGGAAGCCTGACACTTGTATACGCTGTCCAACAATTACTGTGGAAACAAATTTGCGGTTTTGATGCTAGACGCGATGATACATAGTGCAACGCCCTATTCGCTACTGTGCTAATATTGATGGTTAACCATTAAAACAGCAGTTCTTTGTCAATATATTGGAAAAGAAATTGATTTGGAAGCTGAAATTTCAGGAAGACAATGAGAACAAAGGAGGAACAAATATGCAAATAAGCTCATTAATATGCACAATTAGGGATGATACAGTGCACCACTACCCATATACCAAGTTTTGTCAAATTTGGATATTGGAATCTGGTTGAAGTACACAGCAAAGCCTTTAATATGATTCAATCACAAAGCATATAAACACATTATATTATAGTATACATAAAATTTCTATACATATTCACATAACTGTATACTTATAGATCAATAATTAATCCACACAAAATATAGATACATTATAGTTTCCAAAGTCCCCATGTTTTATCAAAAATACATCTTTTCATATTACTTACAGCTAAGTATTTTACTATATTCATGTATCTCTTTAATTCTATATTGAATGATATATAGTCTGGATTGCAATTTTGTACTCTGGACCTGTATATGTGAAATTTTGCAAGTAAAAGAATCACGTTAACAACATTATCACCCTCAAGGCCAAATAGTATATTAGAACTGGACAAAAAAAAAAAAAAAAAAAACAGCCCTAATCAATTTTTCCCATTTGACGTCCCAATGAATATCTTGTATGCAATAAATCGAATACTTCTTTTCTCTTAAATATTTAAACACATCTCTTCGTTTCACATTATCACGTAATCCTCTACAGTTAAGAGTACAGATATTAATTGATTGCTCCATATCTATCAATTCTATCCGTAATCATCAGTTATATAAATCTTAATTTTACATTTACAGGCTTGCTTGGAGTTATTATAAAGGAAAAAGATATATATACACATATTTAACATTACAACAACAACAAAAAAGTTGAAACAAAATTTAAATAAAATTAATAAGTAAATGTTTGAAGGGCTGACCCGCATAAAAGACTATTACGGAATAAAGAATTAATATATAGCGACACTAGTGTTCTATAACACCATTCTGAAATACACGTAAGAAGGTGATCAAATTACATTATAATGATCAACAATAGTAAGGAGTTTAAAAAAATTGATATGTATATAAATCTAACTCGTCCGAAGTACGAAGTGAAGCCGCGTGCGCACAACCAGCGGCACCCTACAACTGCAGTGCGACTGTGCTTTGTCTACGCACTCGCTCAAAATTGCCACTGTGCATGCGCACGCACCGCCATCCGCACCTCAAAACTGGACAGATTAGAAAGGAAAATACCGATTATTACAATTCCCGAATATCCAATAATGATGAATATAAAAAGACTTTTAATTAATATGGTATATAAGGCAAATAACCTCAGAGAGGTATGAACACGAAAATGTTTAAATATTTTTCAGAAAAATTCTTAAGATCTATCTTATGCCGATACCTTTTTAGTAAAGCCAATCAGAGCCAATATGCAAATAAGCTCATTAATATGCATCAATATTGATCAAACATTGCGTGGGTATTACTTGCATCCACCACTACCAACATACCAAGTTTCAATAAATTTGGAAAATGGGATCTGGTAGAACTTCACCTTTTTAGAAATGAGCCAAGCAGAACAAATATGCAAATGAGCTCATTAATATGTGCAAATAATAATGACACAGTGTATGAGTATGACTTACACCACCACTATCCACATACCAATGGGTTCGTGCCAATATTTGGGACACTGGGATAGTTTGGTCATCTTGTAGAATGAGGCAATCAGAGTAAATATGCAGATGAGCTCATAAATTATGCACAAATAATGACGACACCACTACTTGCATCCACCAATACCCACATAACAAGTTTCGTCACATTCGGATATTAACATCAAAACGCCTTGACAAAATTTTGGATTAAACCATTTTTCGGGGATATCTAGTGAGGAATAAACAAAAATATTAGGTGCTAGGATCACAAATGCACCTTTAAGTAATGTAGAATGAAGTCTTGTTCATGCTTTAGTTTGGTAGACATTTTGTCCTTCCGTTACCGTCCTTCCGTTACCAAATCTTAATCCACTTAACGCATTGTCTTTCAATAATGGAAACATTTTTTTAAGTGAAGGTATTGTAGTATAGTTAAAACTCTAGAGATTGCATTCCTAATGTTTACAGCAATATTGATTCACAAAATTCACAGAGTTTGGGCAAAACGCGTACTAAGCTGAAAACCCTTGTCCATTTTGCTGTCCTTCTGTTACCGATGTCATTAATATTCATATTTAAAAAACTAAAGATATTCATGTTAAAAAAAAGTTGTGGAAATTTAAGTTAGTGCAATGTGAGTAGAGATTGCTGACACTTTTGGTGATCGAAATGAATGTTTTTTAGATAAATGTATTTAAACTTTGTAAATTGAGTCAAAACGTCCTTCCGTTACCGTGGAATTGCCCATTACTTTTTAGTCATCTTATTGATTTGCTATAAATTCTACGAAATACCCGGTGATCAATCAACGCGGAATAGGTAAGATGTCTTATTACAAAAGCCGATAGCATTAAACTTTAACGTTACTGGTTGAACTCTTGCCATAATTGAAAAGCAACAAATTTATTAATTACAAGAGTTCATTTTACTTTTAGTTTACACGCAACGGACTGTTCTTGATATGCCTTACAAATTGCGCCTGGTATACAGTTCTCTCACAATTTTCTTTTCGAAGATTATTTTATTTCAGCGATAATATTTTTTGCGAGATTTTTAAGTCAGTCTTAAACATGTTAAAAGACAATTAAAAACAGTGATATAATGTTCTACGTTTATCTCGCTTTAGGTTATACACCACTAAATTGGCTGCAGTAAGGATAAAAAATCTTGGTTGAACTTCTTCTATAATAATAATATTTGAGTTACTAATGAACTATAAAAGACAACTGAACAGAGTAACACAGGAAAGGAAAATGGGCTGCTCAGCCCAAACACGTCATTGGTGCATTTCTCTCCATGAAAGAACATACAAAAAAATAAGATGCAGAGTAGGCATAAAATTGAGATGTGAAAAGAAGACAAGCAATGCTGGAATTAACTTGAGAGGAAATACTGCTTACAAAGGAACTTGAATTTGGGAAGAAAGCTGGCTTGCCGAGTGTGAAGTGGAACGTTTTCCCAAATCAAAAAAAGAGATAGACAGAATTGTAAGCTATTGTAGAACGAATTAGTCCTTGCCCGCCAATGCAGAATTCTGTCTTGTGAAATACGACTTCTGTGCAAAACGTCCATGAAAGATGCTGGACCAATATCATTTAACAGCTGAAACAAAATTGCAAACGCTGAAATTTAAATAAATTATTATCAACACTCAATAGACCAAATTCAGACAAATTGTCATGCTCCCAGAGCCCTGTTTCCTATACATAATGACTCGTTTAACCCTCCTTTGAAACTTTTCATGTATAATTTTAACAGACATTATATCCCTAACGTCCCTAAATGACATTTTTGCCACTTTTCAAAAATGGACCAAAATCAAGGATTTGATTGCTGCCAATTATCTAGGCGCTACAGGTCGGAAAAATAAGGCAAAACTTTACTCTCGGATCAAGAAACGCCTTCAGTATGGTTCCATAAACTCCTCTGATAACCCCTGCCTTGCTTGACTACGTCTCCCTATGGGATCGTACCGAAAGCGTCCCTAAATTTGAGTGTATAGTTTCGCCTTATTTTGCTGCCTGCCGTGGCCCTGATACGCTAGATCTAGGGGCGATTTCCCGCTAAAGACCAAGGATGCGGTCACCGCCGCTCTGGGTTTAGGCAATTTTTCACCCAAGAGTTCAAGTTCCTGTTGGATCTAGGGGCGATTTGACCAAGAAACAGGGTCATTTTCCGGTCTTTGCGTGCTTCGCTGCCGTGGACCAACCACGTTGGTCCCGCTGCCTTGGCCCTGCTACATGTGTACCGCTGCCGTGGCCCTGCCACGTTAAGTTCCGCTGCCGTGGCCCGACCACGTGAGACAGCTAAGTATCCCTCATAGATATACGTTCCGGTCGCTAGCAACTTTCCATCAAAATGGCGTCTTCATTTCTATCGCATCATAATTTAACCACAACCGACCGATGTGAGGCTGCGATCAGAAACCGGGAAAGGCACCCCATTCCAAGTTTGCCTTAGATCGTTGAAGCAGATTCACCTTGAGAAGTTGAATAAAATGTCTTTCAACTACAAAAATCTCCTGGTTCTACTCCTGTCTTGCCGTTTTTTAAAAATAAATAACTATAATTGTTTTCGTTATTGTTTTATCCACGGTCTTTTATCGTCTGTACAGTATTTTCCTCTACTCATATTTATAATAGTAACTTGGCCAAACTTAAACGTTTTATCATCAGTGTGTCTGACAAATCCGCGTGAATATTGCAAATTGCAGCGGATGGATTACATATCAAATAAATGGAAATAGTATGAATGGATGTTGATGACTGCCTAGTTCTGGATAGAAAACAACTACAAACAAACAAACAACCAGTAACCACTGAAAATCAAACTTGAGTTACATCGAACACAATGTCAGATGTCATTGTGAACAGAGAACATTTCCCTTATTTGTGAAAGACATGTTTTCAAATGTTTAATGTTTAGTTGACAAGGTATAATGTGTTAATTGAACAAAACTAACGTGACTACAGAAGTAAGGATAAAAAGGGACAGGATAAGAGAAGTAAAAACAAGCACCTAAGTACCTAAGCATGTACCTAAGCTTACGTAATCGCCATTGTTCTAAAAACCACTTCTTCCCCGGGTTCAGAGTTCAGGAATTCATTGTAAAGATCATCGATGGTTATCGCCAGACAGTCCACCAGCTATAGTCGCCGTCATAAATTTTGAAACAAATGCCACGCGCGCGTCTGTTGAGTTGCGTACTCAATTTCCATTGTCAAGCGTTCGTCACACACTTCCGGGTTTGCGCGCGTGTAGCCAGAATTTTGTTTCAGAATTACTGATGAACACTATAGCCTCAGCAACGAGCGCAGAACTTGCATCTACAACTAGCGCAAGGTCATTAGTTGGTTGACATGAGGGCGAAGTATGCGCTTCCCCTGTTTGAAATGTTTGAAACACGCGATTATTCAAAAACACCGCTTCTGGAAGTCTAAGGCGGACTAGTTCGGGTGCAGAACCTGTGGTGTACATCTCTGCAAAGTTGAGTGTTTTTCCTGACCATCGTTACATCTATGCGCAAAAATGATTTGATCTACACCCTTGACGGTCCAAAACCGTGCGTATTTTGAACAAGCATTTTGATGACTGACGACTAGAGGGAAAGTTGTGCCAAATGCTTGAGCACCCTGCTTTGCTAACATTGTCCGCTGACTTACCCGAACAATCAACATAGAACATGCCCGCAGTATTGTGCCTAACATTGACCTTTGGCGTACGCATCTGTACTACTGACATTTACCATGACTTTTACATTTAAGATTGCTTAACTGTTACCATCTGTTTTCGTTGGCTTGACCAGACACTTTTATAGACCAGTTAAAAGCAATATTTGTAAACATGTTAGGGCCTGGTATCTTGAAATAGGTCAGCCTGACTGTTACACACTGGGCAATTGCATCTGTTGAAGTTTTAATACTATGGGCCATAACGATTCGCAGGAATGGATTCGCAGGCAACAAAAGTGACATAGGATGTTATCTGGTCTATTCTCAGCTGATTTGCGCAGTTCACAAGAACACTTCCAAAATAATCAATGTGGAGCACTCAGGCGGGTATGGTGGGTCAAGGATGGAGGAGCAGCCCATCGGCGTATGACTGTTAGGCCTGCACAGACTAAGGCAACTCTCCATCATGAGAGCAATTGCTCCGACCCATGATGCTGAGTGGTCACCAAGGTCTCAGGACCTCACACTTTGTGATTTGTTTTTCTTTGGGGCCATCTCAAAAGCAAACTGTACTCGACACCATATGGAGACATTAATGACCTACGTGCCAGAATTATGGCTGAAACGAAGTTAGCGCATTTAAGATCAGAGAAACGTGATCCTGTGTGCTGTCAGTGCAATGATATTGCCTGTGTTGCAAAATAAAGTTTCATGTTGGAGGACAACGGCCAATGGTTTCATAAGTCACTGAAGAAATAACTAAGATGGTAATTAAGTGTTATCATTCAGGTGCAAAGCCATATTTCACAAAGCGTCTAGCAGTTGGTACTCGGTCATCTGAGACGGTACAGTCTTGCTTGCATGTTAACATTCTCGAGACAACAAATAGTTGTAACTGGTAAAAGGATTGGACACAAGTTTACCTGTCCTGAAAAACCATGTTTAATGTCTCTTTACAAGCAGGAATGTTCTCTTGGATGGCTCATAAAGCACTTGTAAGCCCGCTGCCTATATTAACAAGCCATCCCTACACAAAGACTTTAAGAATTAAAGGCCTGTCAGTAATTTAAATTTGTAAAAGTAATTGAGTGATCACATGAACAAAAACAAGCTTTCACAACCATTGCAGTTTATTTATCACCCCAACCATAGCACTGAAAGTGCGTTATCAAATTAATGACATCTTCAGTGAAATTGATTCTAGGAGAGTAGTCTTTGTGGTGCTATTAGATCTAAGTCCACATTTTGTACTTATAATATGCATTTGGTACATTATATCACACAATTCTCTTAAAAAGACCGGTTTGACATCACTGGTTCTGCACTGAAATGGGTCCAGTCTTACCTGAGAGGTTGGAGTTCCGAAGTCAACATCACATCAATGGCCACTTATTTTACCCCACCTCAATGGATTTGGTTTGCCACAAGGATCGGTTATGTAACCGTTGTTTTTTGTTTACTGTTTAAGTCAAAAAGCATATCAGGGCATTAACAGCAACAATCCAATTAGGGTAGTGCTGATCGGTTGGGCAATATACCGATTAACCTTTTTTGAAACAGACCCCTTTCTCCAGAACTTCAACAGTAAAGTCATGGGATATGATGGAGCATAAGAGTCTGGGATCCAACTGTAGATCCTCAGAAAGCAGTTGGCTCAGGAGTTCTGGGCCTCTCCATAGTACATACAGTGGAAGTGTAAGAGCTTCAACTGTTATAAGGATTCCCAGAGGCTGGATTTGATATGCGATAAGGTCTTTTTCTGGAAGACCAATGATGTAGATGGCACGTCTTTAAACTGCATCCAGTTGGGACAGGGATGTGGGAGTTGCTCCAATCCAAGCAAAATTAGCATACTCCATCTTGGATCTAACCGTAACCTTATAGATAGTAGGGACTAGATAGACGGCAGCACTCTGCAGACTTGGCTGTCTATCTTGGTAGTATCGTATCGCCAGGCGAGATCTTTGCTCAGAGAGAGGACAAGTAGATCTACGTTCTCTGCCTCTGTGAGTACTACCAAAGAAATGCAGGGTAGGATGTTTGTGTATTGCATCTCTCCGATTGGATATGGTGATGGCCTTGCATTTGGCAAAACCGTATATGCATAAGTTTTTAATGATATGATTTGGTAAAATTAAGTGAGCTTAATGTTAGTGTAATGTAAAGCGCCTAGATGCACCTGCATGTGGCACTATACCAAATCCCCAGAGGTGATTCTATTATCACCTTTCCTGATCAAATCCTTGTTTATTATTATTATTTTTTGGCACCGAAGGGAACATTCCAGAAGTAGCCCAGTTTAAATTTTGCTAAGGGTCCTGGTTTAGAGACAGCAGCAACCCTTCCATCCTCTTTACACTTAGTGAAAGTCAAGAGTCTGAAAACGTCAGCATACAAGATGGAAAAGTTTGAGAGGCCCTTGGTAATGTCGATAAAATGAATAGAAGGGGTCCGAGGATGAAGCCTTGTGGAACACCTGCATTGATGGACTTCCTGCTGGAGGACTTGCCGTTCAGTACAACATTCAAGGAACGATCTCTTGGTAGTCCACCAACCAGTCTAGCAGTCTACCCTCAAAGTCAAGGGCTCCAAGTTTAGCCAAGATCCCTGAATGCCACTCTATTGTAAGCTTTGCTGATATCCAGGCACACAACTCGGCATTCTTTTCTGTCATTGATGGTATTACTTAGACGTTGAGATATGTAAGGGCATGGGAGTTGGAGTGGGTCCAGCCGTAAAACCAAACTGTTCAGAGATGAGCTTGTGGCATTCCAGATGTTTCCACATGGACTTGTTGATCAACCTCTTCATAACCTTTGAGAGAACAGAAGGGAGAAATACCGATAGTTGCTTGGAGAATGTTTGTTACCCTTCATGAAGAACGGAATTACATCAGCTACTTTTCACTGTTCGTCCTTTGTTGAAATACAGCTGCAAGAGCCGAGCAAATGAGGAGATAAGTGAAGCAGCAGCAGTTCTGAGTAGTAGTGCTTGGATCCTATCTGGGGCATTGTTGACATTAAGCTTCTGTGGCTCCTTCCTTTTTTAACCAGAAGACCACTTTGGAGCACTTGGTAGCAGTCCTGGGTGAAAGGCGGGGTATTTCGTTACTGTTTTCAGCTACAGGAATGTTTAGCAAAGCAAATGCTTTCTCCTACAGTGATAACAGTCTGGCCATCAGTGAGTGTGGAGTGAGGAATTAGTAGTCAACGCAAACAATGGTTGTTATATCGTTATTTACGTTTTATCATTATATAACGTTTTTAAATACCATCAAACCTTTAAAATATACATCACAATAAATACTAATCACAACCTTTTTAAAAGTTAAAATATTATACAAATCGGTCCTTCAGGCCAATTTATAACCTGAAGAGGCCTAATATCTTGAATAATGTTTCAAATCTGGGACACTGTAATTTTTCTACGAATAAGCGATAATCAACGCACTCAAGTAATACATGTTTCACAGAGAAAGAGCACCATCACAAGGAATACACCAGGGGACTGGCTCCACCTCTAAGCAAAAGACTATGGGTCATATAGTATGACCCATTTTACATGCGCTTATACAATCTCGTCCCTTCGCCAATCAACCTGAACTACCCAACAGTCCAACAAGTTGGTTGAATTGTGAAAGCATGCATTTTATTATTAGGAATGAATTTCCACCTATTTATGATATAGCTATTAACTAAGCCTTAAAATCTGTAAAGGATCTCAATGTTTGTTATATTCTATTAAGGGCTTCTTTCGCCAATAATCAACCTTTTCATTGCCTTGAATACCCATTGTGACTCGGAATCCAAGCTAAACAACGGATTTATTCAATGAGACAAAGTGAAGAATACTTCTAACAGCTCCGCAATATAGGGATGACGAAATTCTCTGCCTTTCAAAGCCATAAGAATAGATAGTGAATCATAAGTAATGAAATGACTCTTCATTGGAAATTTCGCTATTCTAAGCAACTTAAAGTGCCTCTCAAGTCAGCCAGTTGAAAATAGAAGCATATCGTAAACCTAGATCTGACGTTGATAACGCCGACTTAAAACAGCTGCAGCAAGCCCTTTCCAAAATCTTAGGAACATCTGTATAAATACGCTCGATGTTGTGATTATTTAGTCAAGATCATCAAATTTAGCTGAAAGAAAAAAACCAAGATCATCAGTTAGACACGTATTATATTGACATAAAAGTTAGGTCAATATCTAGCTCAACATTTGTCCAAGGAGGACTAATAAGAAAATCAAATGAAGATGTATCCAGCTTAGGACACACCTGTGAAAAAACCATCTTTTATTACAGATTCCAAAAGATGGAGGAATAACATTAGGTTTCTAGATAGAAGTTGGTTAAATGAGGCAAAAAGGTGTCCATGTGTAGGGATATCAGCATTACTTTGAAGTTTTAGAGCATATTGAAGAGCAAATTTTTCCCATCTTAGATGTAATGGAGGTTCCATTAAGCTTCGGCACATATAAGCTTTGAATAGGAGAGGTACGAAAGCAACCAAGCATAGTCAAGACCTGATCTGAATTAGGTTCAAAGCTTTTCAAAAGAGACTTACGAGCAGAACTAAACAATGCAACCATATCCAATTTTGATCTCACAAGTGATATATAAAGGCGAAGCAAACCGAGCGATCTGCTCCCCAGTCCATCTTAGAAACTATTTTAAAAGATCAGACCTTTTTGACATCTCTCCGCAAAATAGTCAATATGAGCTGAAGGTCAATTTACTGTCAAATATTAAGCCAAGAATTTAGTCTGTGAAACGACAGGAATGGGAGAACCATTCAATTTTAGTTCTGGGTCGAGGTGAAGACGTCTTTTGTTGCAAAAATGCATACAAACAGGTTTTAGTTTTAGCGAAACGGAAACCCATTTTCTCTGCCCCAATGTGAATCTTATTCAGGCAATTTTGGCATTTGTACTTTTCTATAGAAGCCCTAGTTATGAAAAGGAAATAGAGAAATCATCTACCAACAATGACCTCTCCATTCTGCAGACCACTTTGGAATTACTATTTAATTTTCAAAAGAAAATAGAAGTAACAAAGAGAATACAACCCTGTGGAACACCCATCTCTTGATTATGAATTTCTGATAAGACTGTTCCTAAACGAACCCTAAAAACACGATTGTCAAAAAATTCTAATAAACAAAGGAATTTTACCTCTTAGTCCTAAATTATGCAAATCCTTCAAAAGACCATATTTCCAAGTAGTATCAAGGCCTTCTGTAGATCAAAGAAATACCGACACAACATGATGTCCTCTAACAAAACCATCACGAATAAAGAGTCAAGACGAAACAAGTTGGTCAATAGACTACGGCCCTGCCGGAACGGAAACCACTGACCACTTAGGATATCTAGGTCCATTATTTCCAAGAATCCAAACAGACGAGCATTGATCATCCCTTTCCATGTCTTACATAAACAGCTGGTAAGGGAAGGGGGGATTGACGATAAATTTGTGCCTGGTTCGCACTCCTTTCCCTGGCTTCCGGAACAGGAATAATTGTAGCTTCACGCCATTCATTTGGGAACATCCCAGACTCCCATATATTATTGAAAAAATATCAAGGGGAATCTTGTGGAAGCTTGCATCTTAAAGAAAATTGATAAGGGATTTCATCTGGTCAGCGCCGCTAATCATGACATTTACTAAGAGAGTAATTAAGCTCTAAATGCTAAATGAACTATTATACTCCTCTGCATCATTGATGAAAAATCGAATTTGTTTTTCAGAAGGTATTTTTAAATCTTTGAAAGTCTGGAGTATAATGATTGCATGAAGAATGTGTTCAAATCATCTGACCATAAATTGGCAATATCCTGAGTTTCTGTACATTTACTACCATCAGATTTATCTATATGAAAAGTGGTATTATTCAATTGTGCACACTTATTTTCCTAACCATATCCCAAGCTTTTTTAACAAGAGTTCTAGGAATTTAACTTGGATACATATTGCCTCCAAAAAACAATAGCTCCCGTTTAATTTTTAATAATGCGACGAGCTTTAGCACGGGCCTTTGCTATTTTTAAGTTGTCTTTTGTGTGGTCGATTTTTTAAAAACATGTAATGCACTTGCGACAATTAATAGCGACTTTACATTCAGCATTAAACCCATGGCTTGTGTACATAGCTTTTGAAGACGACTTGGGAATTGATTTATTGGCCTTATATCAACAAATGTCAGTGAATGAAGAAAGAGGATCTTCAATGTTAACAAAAGCTGCCTATTGCATTAAAGATAAACAGTATCATTAAACTCTGGCCCGTTGGCCTTATGAAGTTGCCATTTAAACTCGATCTTCAGGCATTGGGCTTATAATATCTATTAAGATTGGAAAATTGATCACTACCACATGATCATCATGATACTCCCCCAAAAGGTCATAAAAATAGTAGGGGAACAAATTGATAAATCAAGTAGCTGATGGAGAGAAAGAGTACCAGTAGCAGAATGATGGATGAAAGTACTAGACCCGTCATTCAAAATACAAGAATTGATTCTCCAAATGAGATTCATACAATGACACCCAAACCGATTGTATCCTTGTGCAACCCCAAAGTTCACTATGGGCATTGAAGTCCCCTACCAAAAGGAAAGGGAGAAGGAAGTGTGACCAATCAAATATCAATTCATTCTAAAACCTAATTTAGATTAGAATGATATTTTGAATTTTGTATAGAATCATTGAATTATGATATTGTTTTTACTTTGTGTTGTGTTTTATTTTGTACTGTCATGACTTTTGTGTAGGTGTTTGACCCTGGCACCCCTGAAAAAACAGGTTAGCACTGAAGGGGTTTCCCCAGGCAAAAAAAAGCATCTAATAAAATAAATAAATAAAGAATGTAAACAGAAACAAACAGTTAATGTGCGGTGAAGAGTAACGTTAACAGCAACGCTTCCAAATTGGTATTAGTGATGACAGAATGAGGGACTCCCGCTTATCAGTATAGATGACCCTCAAATAGCTCTATTATCCACTAGGGAAAACAGGCTGTTTTGTTATAAGAACGTAACCCTTAAAACAAAACTTCATTAGAATCACTGTCTTTTAAGACGAGTTTCCTGAAGACAAAGAATAGATGGGTTATAGTCAGTTATAAGGCATTTCACTTCTTCGTGTATGGGTCTAAGGCCTCTGCAATTCCATTGCAGAATGCACAGTATAGAAGTGTCACTTTTTAACAGAATTAGAGGGACCTCTTCCTACCATCACTTAATTGTTATGGGTTGCAGGGACACAAAAGTCCATTGACCTCTCTCACCTGACCAAAAGGTGCATCAAACTTTGTTATAAAAGCCGGGAAAAGGATCCGTTGATCCCTTTGAAATTCTTTAATGATGAGGAATGTTTAGTATAACTGGATTTCTTTGACGAAATCAGAATTAGGTGGTTAATTGTTGGGATTACTAGTTCCTTGGCTTGAGAGAGCTAGGTTGACCTTTATCAGTTCCTCCAGTTTTATTTTGTAGTCTCTTCTTTTCTGCAGATCTACTTCGGAGTTTAGTAGAATGCCTGAACAGTCTGATCACCTTTAGATTAACTTGATTGTTTCTTTAAATGATCTCTAGAAAGACTACGAGATCTACAGGCAAAGTCATCTTAGTTGCAATATCTTATCCACTGTCTTTTTCCTTACAATTTCTAAATATGTTGAGGATGGGCAAAATCATTAGGCCAACCAATGATCGTTTGGGAAATGTGTGTTGTTGGAAAAGTCATGAGTTGTGCCCACTTTTCACACTCAATCGCATAATCTTTTGATCGGTAACGGAACGAAGAGTAAGAGTATCTATGGCCTTTTTATAAGTATGTTACCTGTCACTTTGATTTTTTATTTCTTTTTTTCTACCCATTAGGACAGGCTCTGAATTTGCCGAGTGATTACCAAGGCATTTCACAAATTTAGGCAAGTTTCCTTACCCCAAAAATTGATACAAAGTTGTTGTGGCCCTCTTTGCCACCACTTTTCACAAGCTTCTGGCCTTCTACAATACGTCTTTAAGTGGCCCAAACGTTGACATTTAAAACTTCTGGTAGGGCTGGATGAATCTTCTACTTGCACCTGAAGGTACCCACTTTACTGACTTGGGTAAAGTTAGCGCAATTGAGGTAAGTATTAAAACGTAACCCCGTACCGAGTTTTTACCAACTCTTGTAATCATAATTCTATGAATATGGGTGACATTTTGAGATGCCAAACCACTCAAAATTTCTTCATCAGAACAATTCTTAAGGTCATCGGATTTAATTCACCCTTCTTAGACGTAAGAGTTCTATGAGGGAGGAAAACTCTAACTGGAACTTGGGCAAGCATGGTATTCATTTTGAGGTATCCGACTGAATCTTACGGTCGACCTCCACCAAAATATCCCCAGACCTCAGTTTCTTAATATTTCTCACATTGCCCGCAATGCCTTCAATACCCTTTGCCTCAGCAAAAGGGGAAAGATTGTATAGGGTGGTTATCATCAATGCATTCAATCACTAAAACGGTGAGGCCACTAATCATCAACTACAGGATCCGGATAGCACTATCTCTTTTTTTCGTTTAACAGGATTTTTTGTCAAGGTTTGTTGTTTGAGAATTCATAATGAAAAAGTATTGAGATTCATCTCCAGAGCTCCCCACCCCCCACGAGTCCAACCAGGGGACACAATACATGTAAGTGGCAAAACATCACTCACTTATACCAAGGATACCCCAGAGATATACTCAAGGAAACTAAAAAAAGAAAAAAAAAGGCGCCTCCTCAATTGACCTGTTAAGCAGCCGCCTGCTAAAGGCTCAGGACGCAATTACGTAACAAGGGTACATAAGTACCCAATATGTCTCCAATAAACAATCATCAGCATAATGAGTCTTTAGAGGCAAGACGCCACCAGCCGGTTGGTTGAATCCAGGACTAAACAACCTCTCGTCTAGGAGAATTTGAGGCCGAAGCAGTGTGTTGATTCCACTGCACCGCAGCACAGCTTCACCTCAACTGCCAGGATCCTCTCCTCCTCCGACACGAGTCGCAACTCACGGCAAACAAGTTGTCCCTTTTAGTCGCCTTTTACGACATGCAGGGAACCACATGTGTGGGCAATTTAAACAATAAATACAAAACACATCCCATACTAAAATTTCTGGTAGGGGGATCAAGCTTAAACCTCCATGATTTATAAAAAAACCATGGTTTATGTTTAAGCTATCATAACACAGAAATTAAAATGGTACATGATGATCATAATCTAACAATTAAAAAACAAAAACACAAAAAACAAACAATTTATCAATTACATAAATTAAAAAACAATCTCAGATGATCTAAAACAGTTTCACGGCATATAAAAAGTTCAACCAATATCATGATGGAGCAAGCAGTCAGGTTTAATTGGACGAGATGTCCCATTTAGTTGCCTCTTACGACATGCAGGGAAACACAGCGGATCAATTCTTCACCCCGAACCCGCAGGGGTGGTCTGGCCATTAAAACTGGATATCAGATTTTCTACCTTTATCCATGGGTGACCTACCTAACCTTTCTGACACACTTATGAAAGGTTAAGGTATAAACAATACGGTGGTTTATTCCGTTAAGGTTTCTGAATTCATAAGTGTATCGGAAAACAAATGTGTCTGATGGATCACTTTATTGAATCACTTCTCTATTAGTAGACAAGCAGCCTACCACCCAAACTTTGAACCAGTGTGCAGTTCTTCAGTCATGTCATTTTAGCCCTGACCCTGGATTTATGGGCAGGTGTACACCTTCCCAGAGGCAGGTGTATATTCATTCCTTGCTTTGTTGTACTCAAGGCAGGATTTACGAGTCTCCAATGTCTCCATGTTTTAACCTCCTTCAGAGCCTTTTTGTATGTCTAGTTCCACCAAGCAGAATGGTCAGCAAATGGATATGCTTCTTTCAACCCCCGGATTCCTAGCGAATGCAGCACACTCTTGTCTGGACAAGATTTCAAGCTGCATCTCTGAAGTCAGAGCATGGATGCCTGTATATTTAACTTGCTTTATGATGTAAAAAATGGCCCATTCATGGCTGGTTTTACATACATGAGCCATATTCAGCTTAAAGGTGTGTGTTCCGATCGTCTTTGGGACCCCCCCTGATTTACCCGGAAGTAGTATCGAATTTGATATCAGATGAAAGGTCGTATTTTTCTCATTGTCGTCCTGAAATTTGAGCCCTCAAAAATCCATTTCAGTCCCAAGATATAAACAAAAAATGCCATTTTAGTGGTAGTAACCATCAATATTAGCACAGTATTGAATAGGACTTTGCAACATGCATTAATTGCGTCTACCATCAAACCCACAAGTTTGTTTCCCACGGTACTTGATGGGGGTGTACGTGCAAGTGCCAGGCTCTCATATCAAGCAGAGAACACAATATACATAAATTGGAACAAGCACCTTTAATGACAACACTTGAAACAGGCAGTGGCAGTTTAGAATCCCAAGTTTAGATGTTGTCATGTGTTTGACCCAAACCTTGACAAAATATTTGTATATGTTATCAAGGAGTATTTTTTGTTCTAAAACCAATGGAGCTCAAGAATCAACTCCACTGTAGGTTTTTTTAATATTTGCAGATGAGGACGAGGTCATAAAATGGTCTGATAACACCTATGAATGGTTGAGGCGTCCAAATCGTTCATGGTTTGCAGTCTGTTTTGCTGCTATCTTGATTCATTTAGAGGTGTCATTGCCTGGCTGCCATCATCCAACTTCAAATTGGTTCAAGATCATACCCTCCAGTCATCAGAAATCTTGGCATCTGGAGAATCTGATGTTTTGATTCAAACACATGACATCATGTAGCCTATGCACTCTACACTCACCTGCCGTCATCGAAGAGAACATGACTCGCTTGCAACGCTTACAGACTAGTGCTGCACAGGTCATTTGCCTTTGCTGCACTAGCTTTCGGAAGCACAGAGTATTTTTTGTGTCGTCTGCAAGAATTGCAGAAGGCACATAGGGATTACTCTGGTCGTATGTCTTTGTGTATGTGTGTGTGTATCTGTGTGTGTGTGTGGTCAAAATGTTAACCCTTAATATACTGCATGCCGTATGAGTTCCGTAAGGGCTATGATGATGTAACTTGATGGAAAGGAGGGGCGGGGAGGGGTGACATGTTGGTAAACTCATGTGACATTAGTGACCTCATGTGACCCTTGGCCAGTCAAAATGTTAACCCTTTCCCACAAGGCTCGTGTAGTTAGTTCCAACAACATGGGATACCATATTTGAGTGGTCCATGATGGTGCCACTATGAGAATCGTTGCTTTTCCAATTCCACTTTCCGTAGGACGTGTGTCAAGAGACAAAAGGGCGGAAATGCATATGCTTGTTCGCTCGTCCAGACCATCGAGAATGCATCTGTCTCCACTACTGCTGGGTCTGGTTTCCATGACACATAACACAGGATCTGATGGTTTATCCTCGATGCAAACAAGTCTATCGTTGGAAAAAAATGAACTTTTTGCAACACATCGTTGGATATCTGAGGGTGCAACACACTCCAGTCTGTCTACAAACGTTCGAGACTGGAAGTCTGCTATCGAGTTCTCGTACGTGTCCTGGAACGTGGAAGGCAGTAATTATGATCTCCTTCTCCATGCATCACTTCTGCGCTTCAATAAATGCATCATAGGGACTGTATATAACTTGATTTATGCAAGTTATGTTGATGTTGCCTAAAAAGGGAATTGAATAGTGTGGACTCGACACTTAACATAAGTAACATAAGTTACCTTCTATGAGGACACCGTTGGAAAATGAAACCAAAGTATACATTCAAATGTAAAGATTATTACACTTCATTTTTTTTGTATGCCAGTAAAAAATTAAGACCAAATGTCACTAGAAGAAAACAGATTCTTGAAGCAGTAGCCATATTTTTTTGAAGTGGACACCAAATACTGTCATTCACTTTGGTGTCCATATGTTATAAATGCTAAATCACACGTATGGGAGTTGGTTGATTATTTATTTTATAACATTCGGCATTTGCCAAGCAGAACCCAATATTGCTATATGCATTAAATTCAAGGGACGCCTCCAGAACAACGGGGAAAGATTTATGGGAAGAAGTCCGATTTTAGATGCAGGAGGAAACCGAAGTGCTCGGAGAAAACCTGCGAGGACGAGTATGGATCGGCAACCAAATTCACATACGACACTGGCTCGACCGGGAATCGAACCCGGGCCGCATTGGTGAAAGGTGAGCGACTCGACGGCTACACCAACTCGCCCTCCCAAAATGCAATTTATTAAAATTTCCCAACTTATTCATTTTAACTTAAATCTATTCAGCTATCACTTTATTTTCATTACGTAACCATTTGTATTTAATATAAGTAACATCCCATTATGTGGACACCAGTTACCATGATAATAACACACAAAGCAAATGAAAGAATGATTTCTTGTTTTTTGGTTAGAGAGAAACTCCCATTTGTGACTGTGTATATTGGTACACATTATAAAGTGTAACATACCTGTTATAGAGCAAAAGGCTCTCACCTGTTTTACCATTGAAAAGACCATGATCTTAGTAACATATCGAGGGTTTAGTGCAAGAAGGCCCCATCTGCAATAGCTGCCATTTGTCAGTTGTGTTCTTATCAAGTGTTATACCTGTCAAATCTAACACGTGGCAGCTATCGCAGATGGGGCCTTCTTGCACTAAACCCTCGATATGGAGACCAAACTGGTTCAAAAAAGGTCAAGATTAGCAGCTTAATAAGTTTAGTACCATAATAGTTCTGGTTGGGTTAAGTTAGAAAGGTGAAATAATACCACTAACATGTTACACTATTTATTTATTCATTTATTTATTTAAGATTTCTTTATAGTTTATACGTGAATTTTGGGTTTCCTACCGGAAATCATTTTTTACCAAAATTCCTGTCCCACAATGCACCAACGATGTACGAGTAGATATGCATCACTTCATGCACGCTCGCGGTTTAGTGTGCCTCCTTTAAACTACGCGCACATTTGTGGTCCAAAAATTACAAGGCAATCAAAGAGTACTCGTTACTGGTAAAATTTATGTACAGCAAACGGTTTTCGCAGTTATGACAGAAAAATGACCGTATGACACAAAACACCAAAGAATATATATGCGCTATTTATTTTATATAGAGTGCGGGCTGTTGGTAAAATTTCGGTAAAGATTAACATCCGGTCGGAAAACCCAAAATCCACGTATTCAGGGTAGCACCATTCAGTGAATAGGACTACTTTCCAAGGAGGCCCTCAGGACACCAAATGTTACTAACATTATAATTGTATTCTTTAATTCTGGGACACGGCACACACACAGAGTTTGATACAAATGTTCATGCATTAAAGTAACACTTACGAAGGAGTGATAGAAAGGCTGGGCCAATATGTAGCAAAGAGACACACATTCCGAGGCAAGAATAGGCAAATATGTTTGTGTCTCCCAAACAAATTAAAAAAATCAGAATATAACTGGTCTTGATTTAAGGAAAATAACCAGCATTTACATTGCATGGCTGTATGGAGGTTATATTTCAATCATAATGAACAATTACAAAACAACATCTTATTACTCAGGAACTTAATTTGGAGATCTGTTGATTCATTAATGCATGTGTCTAAGTCCCGTTAATGTATTTGAGCCTTTGGTTTCATCCAAATGTTAGGAATTTCAAGAATTAAAATTGGTTTGACATGAAACAATTCATATTATTATCTCTTCATTTTTGTATTTACATTAATTATAAGGGGGCTACTACAAAGTAATCAGTTCAAAAAGTGCTGAAACATCAAGTTACCAATTGTCCCCAGTATTGTAGTGATGCAACATTTAGTACAGAGAATGTTTAGTTAAGCATCTTTCTAAACTTTCAGATCTGTAGAGAACTTGCTAGAACAATCCACAAGTTTAGAGAAATCATATGGACAAAGACTATAGTACAGTAGTAATTAGTTGTAAAAACAAAGTTTTAGTTCCGGTTTTGTCCCTGTTAATGGGGTTCGAAAAAAGTAGCGAAAAAAAGCATATAATAACTGGGAACGAGGTCAAAAACAGGCTGAAAATGAAAGAAAAGCTAAATTTTTTACTTTGGAAAGCATAAAAAGTTGAAATCAGCTAAAAGCTCAAGTCTCACAGGCCTGAAAAATACTAAAGAGGTCACAAAAAAGTTGCACGGGCAAAAAAGCACCCTCGTTGGAGGCGAAAGACTAAAATAGTGATGGATATTTTATTGTGTCTGTAGTAGTTCTTGGCTTTGGGAATTTTACCATGTACACATCCGAGTTTGGTGGCAATCAGAGATACGGCTAAGATTCTGAGACAGGCCTAGGGTAAATACCAATTGTGCTACTTTTCAAAGAATGGGATAACTTAACACATATGAATCATGCATGTTTTTTTAATATGGACACGTCATTGATTCGAAAGGATTCATCCATCACACAATATACAAACCGTTCAAAGTAGAGGGGCCGTTCCTCGTTATTGTATAAACATCTTTATTATGTAATAAGCAGATTCCGTCTCTTTATGAGTAAATCCTCTTAGCATGTCTTTACTTCCATGCCTCGCGCTTCTCAAATGGGTCAATCAATAGTGGGAGGAGAAGTGTATCAATTCGTCGATAAATAATTGCTTAAGTTGGTGGTGCCGGTGACTAAAACATTTTGTTGCTTTCGTTACAGTACTTGGACAAAAAAAACGCATCAGTGAAGCCAACGCGAGTTCGACGAAATCAAATTGGAAAAAGGTTGAAAAAAATAGGCCTATGTCGAAATATGAGTTAAAAACATAAACGCGAATGATATATTACTGTATTATTATTATCATAAAATAATAGATCATTATCTTGTAATTTATAGTATTACATCATATTGATTTGTATCATAATTATTATTGGAATGATAATAATGAAATGAAACATTAACCAATGGAGACACTTTTTAATATTTTCCAGAGCACTCGGAAACTATCAAAACATTGCTTATAGGGCACTGTAAACTCTGTGATAGTAAAAGTATAAGTAACATATTAACACGGTGTTCATTGTCATTCTATAACTTTGCTCTGCAAGATGTTTTTTCCTCGCCCAGAATATATCATTTATCGTTTTCCATGTGTGTTTCAATTATTTTTGCTTGAAATATTTCACATTAAGAAAAAAAGTGTTTTCCTCTTTGCTTTACGAATAAGCCTAGTACTTATTTTGTATTGTTTTAAATTTTTGAAGTCGGTTATACTTGGCGCGTTGTAATGTTTCTACAACTGGTTTTCTTATTGATACGTCTAATAAACCTCTGTTAATCCAGAGGTGATCTCGGTTCTTTCTTTTTGTTACTAGTACATTTTTTAGCGGAACACATTCATTCTACATACATTAAAGGTTTAATTAATGTAATTGTTGGGTAGGGTGAGGTCCAAAGATTAATCCCCTTGTGATTTCTCCCCATTCAGAAATGAAATCGCGATAAATACAATTTGATTTAATTTGATATCTTATGAGATACATAACTTTGTAAACATCGTTACAAGGTATTATAGAAATACTAATTCAACAACACAACAAACAAGTGATAGCTATAGATCGGCATTAACATTTAGCTGACACGAGCCGGCACGACGTGTCACGATCGCGGCATCAATTGACACTCAGTCAATAATCGATCACTCTGCAAATCAACGTCGAGGTTCGCTTATTCCATAATAAGAATGGCATTACAATAACAAAGGACGGTCCCTCGACTTTGAACGTTCTGTCAATTATAATGCTTCATCCTTTTTCTTGTTTCTTTTTCTAAGTAAGCAATCTACAATGACTTCAGAAATAAGTAAAGAACATAAAACAGAGCACACTCATCTGGAAACCAGAGGGTGTTTTGAGTCAATCCCACACTGCACCCACTATTTCGGGAAAATTTCACCTCAATGGGGTCATGTGATCGCATAGAAATCCTATTATTAACACATAAAAACCCTGACATTAACACTAATTTTGGCCCACAAGCATTAGTACTTAGGGATTTTTTTGCATGATTATGAAATGTCTTTTGGTTCTTTAACTTTGGAACACTTTTTATCCCTAAGTACTGACATTTGGTTATACAGTATGGTCTAGGCACATGGCTATCATCATGGAATTGATTCAAACACCCTCTGCGGAAACATAGACATTATCAACAATAATGAATTGCACTCTTCATAATAATCACCATTTTAAGAGTTCTAGAAGGGAATTGAAAATTACAATATCATAGTTCGTAACAGCCGATGTGCAGTAACAGTCTGATGTGCAGTTGCAGTTCTGAAGTAAAATCTAAAACACAGAGTAATCCCTTATCACCTATCACATTATGCTTAACTTTTATCCCTTATCTGGTGAAAAGTGGCACAAATTGGTATCGCACCATCTCTTGAATATTAATCATATCTCGGGATGGCAACAACTAAATCGTATGCTGTAATTGTTATTCAAAAGCCGAGACTTCACTTATGTATGATGTAAATATTACGTCAATCTTCAATATTTTTTCCCTGCCACTGAGGGTGCTTTTTCCTTTGCACTTTTTTTGTGGACCCCCTGTATATGACCGGGAAATCCAGGCACCTATTATTCCCCCCTAGGTACTGGCTATGGGGCTATCATCACCCCGAACCCAGAGGGTGATATAAACCATGTAGCATTTGTTTTATTACGCCTGTGACTCTGGGGATGAGGTTGTAGAGAAACAGTCCAGACTATTTCCCTAGGGAATATCATGATTATGTTCATCATATTCATGAGGTGTAATAACAACATCACCCGCGTGGCCCACTACCACCATACTAAAAACAAAGAACAGTTAAAGGCTGACTCAGAGATTTTGAAATATATATATATATACAGCCTGTCCCTGTTGTGGGGGAACGTGTGGTCCAGTGGATATGACGCTCGTCGCAATCCAAAGGTCGGGTATCGAGTCCCACTGCGGCCAACGTGGTGTGCCCTTGAGTAAGCACTTTACCTTAATTAACTCCTCTCCACCCCGGTGTATAATGGGTACCTGCATTATTCGATGTCGGGAAGGTAACAGACCTGCTGTAGAGGAGGTGTGCGAGCCCCCTACAGCAACATATATGGTGGAATCTTGCCCCATCGCTTCGAAATAGAGATGGGCACTCCGTTCCTGTATACAGGTCCGGCCCCTTACCTTTACCTTTTTACCCCTAAGACAAATGGTACAAATCAGAAAAAAAATTGGTTCAATATAAATTTTCGAAATAAGTCCATTTCTTACGTGGTCATAATATTAACGAAAAAGACCATGCTTTTCAATGGCGTTTGTTTCATCTTATTTGCTTTTGGTCCATCTAGCGATATCATCAATTTAGTGCTTCACTTTTATTCATGGGCAGAGTTGTTTCGCCCAGTTAGGCCATGCTGTCTTGACCTCACAAAGATTACAACTTGATAAAAGAAACAAACACAGGTTAAAGTAAAACAGGAAGAAGTCTAGTTTAGTCGACACATTTTAATAGTCAACATAACAGTTCATGATCATATCTCTTTTTCATAAATCAAATAACATACAAATATTTATTGCACGGTCAATGAAATGAGCTTTGAATTTATTACAAAATTGTTACCTTTAAATCATGCCAAAGGCATGTAATTGCAACCAAAATAAACCGCTCCAAATTCAAAGAAATGGTTAAATAATTGCACTATCTTTGTGATATTACTAATTGTTGAAGTCCATAAAAAATTGAAGTGGAAGGCAAATTATCAAGAGTTGTAGGAATTTTCATTTCGAATACTTCAAGACCATAAAACCTCTCCCAGGTTTCCTTCTCCGATGTACGTTCCTTGTTCTCTTCTACACAAACACAGTATGTCGAATGATATTCACGTTATCTTAAAGCCAGAACTTACTAATCATAACTTCCATTTACTCAACTGTTTTTCGTATCTTCAAAGTTCTTTATGACTTTATCCCGTTTAAAGAACTTCATATCTGTTCAAGTGTGAATAACTTACTTTTTAACTAATTCTTCACCATTTTCACTCAACCAGAAAGTGGCACAAACTCGATTTTGTTGTGTTCCCTACCTGGAGTTTTCTCTCTCGATGAAACAAAGACCATGGATGAAACAAAAATCCTGGAAAGCCTGGTCCTTTCTTCTTTAATGTGATGTACCAAATGACTTATGTTGAGATATAATATTGAAAAAAATCGGTTTTTTTTGAATTGGTACATTTTTTTTGACAGGCTGTATTTGTTATAAATAAAAAAATAGTAAACTAGAATAAAGATAGCCACCTCAAATGCTCAATTTGCAAAGTTTGAGATGGAATCACATTTTGCGGGTGGAGGGATTCACCACAACCTTGGTGAGGGAAAAATAAACCTTCACCACTCGTCCTCTACCCCTTTTCCCATTAGCGCCAACCCTCCTTCCTCACAAGCCCCACATCGTTTTTCTTTACTTCTCTCTCTTTTCCCTCTGCTACACACTCTACTCTCTTTTGTAACCCCCCTTTGTATGGGACACAGCACTATACAAAAAAACATTGTTAGAAGAGGGAGGGCACCACCGCGATCGGGAAGCTCTGCGTCAGCTAACAAACCAACCTTTCACTATTGCCCCATTTTGAGTCACACCTACTGGAACAAAATCAGCATACAATTTCGGAATCACAGGTTAAAAAGAAAAACTGCATATGTTGTCGAGAAATTAGACGATTATCAACTCACATGTACTGATGTTGATGCGTCTAATGAACGAATCACAAAGGGGCAAGTGCATTGGACACGCAACAACATACAGTGCAAGTGCATTGATTTGTCTACTTTTTCAAGCAGCAAGCAATATGCCATTTTCAACCTACTAAAGGTAGGTGACCAAATCATGGTCCATTTTTCATTTTCTCCCTCACCAAAAATATTCAATTACAAATGTAGATTTAAATCAACCAAGCCAATAGTGTAAACCTGTACCAAATTGGCCCCTAAACTGTTTTTAGAGTGGTTGACCACATTTGGGAACCTTTTTGTTAATAACATCAAAACGAAACCCAACAAAAGGTCTGCTTTATCATGTTGAAGGTCCGGTTTATCATGTTGAAGTTTGCCGTGTGTCTAGAAGTTGTGTGTTGTAAGGGTTGTGGTATCTGAATACCTGCCACTACTGCATAACGCATTAGTACTAATATACCGTTTTGTGAATGCCGATTGTGCCTCATCCCACCCTAACCCCCCAACCAGCCCCCCTTCAGATTTTGGAGGTGACGGTAAAAAAAATTGGGGCAACCTGCGAGTGCAGCGAGCCGAAAAAAATTGTTTGTCGAAAAAAAAAAGGTTCACTTCTGCCAAATGGGGATTGGGTCCGCACCCCCCAAATAACTTCCTGGCAGCGGACCTGTCTATAGTGAATGCAAAGAATACAGGTGAGGGCAGTATCCATGTTACCTAGGTGATGTAAGTGGCTGCCATTTTGGGTCTTGTTCAGGTGTGAATGGGTCATGGGCTCTCACATCTACAAGTTCATCTGTGATTGGTATGGTAAGTTTATGTGAGTGCAGCATCATCCGATAAGGTTTCACATCTTGGCGGAAACTGTAGGTGTAGTCTCCCACTATTGGATGACCTATGCTGTGGCAGTGCACTCTAAGCTGATGTCTACGCCCTGAAATTGGAGAAAGAAAAAGTAAAGAATGCGAGTATGAGTGATCCTATAGTTGAATGTCCTTTGCTACAGAAATTATAACTAGCAAGGATATTTATTCATTACCGTATCAAAGCACATTTATTAGCCACCACAATTAACTCAGCGATCACAGAAAGTCAGTCAGCGGCCAATACACAGAAATCGCTGCAAACACAGAAAATCAGCTGCCATACACAGAAGAAAAGGCAGCCTGCCAAACAACAAAAGTTTTTAAGTCAGTCAGCTGTATACACAGGACAAAGTTCAGCAGTCCAGCCTGTCATACAAGAAAGCTGCCTGTTACAAACAGGAATTCAGCTAGCAATACACAGGAAAGGTTCAGCTGCCATACACAGAAAGTCAATCAGTCAGCTTGCCGATACACAGGAAGTCAGCTGCCATACACAGTAAAGTTAATCAGTTCAGCTGCAATACACAGAAAGTTCAGTCAGCTGCCATTACACAGAAAGTTCAATCAGCTGCCATACACCGAAAGTTCAATCAGCTACCATACACAGAAAGTTCAATCAGCGGCCAATACACAGAAAGTGCCAGACCACAGAAAGTCAGATGCCATACACAGGAAGTCAGCTTGCCATACACAAAGTTCAGTCAGTCAGCTGTCCTACACAGAGAAAGTCAGTGCCATACACAGGAAGTCAGCTGCCATACAAAGAAAAGTTCAGTCAGGCAGCTGCCATACACAGAAGAAAGTTTAGTTCTAGTCAGCTGCCATACACAGAAAGTTCTATCAGTCAGCTCATAACAGAAAGTTAGTCTAGTCATCATGCCATACACGAAAGTTCCAGTCAGTGATAGTCACTGGACCACACGTGCCATGCAAAAAGCATAATACATTTTCTGAAATTGGAGAATTTTATAATCGTTGCAAACCAAAAGCATCTTTTATGCACTCAAAGTGCAATTAAAATCTTCTGCCCAATAGAGGCAGTCACTTTCATAGCCTAATTTGCCCTTTGCACGGTTACATTTGTTTGCAGGAGAGAGCTCGGAGTGACACTGGACAATAGATGAGTCTGTTAGTAACATTGAATTCACTCTTGCAGGCCCGGGTTTTGTTTAGACAGGATCGAAACTGATCATATTGCCGTAAGCTCCATCATAATGCTGCCAGTCCGGGGGGCTCACCCCGCAAAGGCCGAAACCCTGCAAAAAGCGAATTGCTATCATGTAAAAGGCCTGGTCCGATGGTAATAGCCTCGTCCCCAGGGACCCGATTTTACTGGAAGTGGTCAAAGTTTTGGTATCAAAGAAGGCCTACCATTTTCTCATTACCCTTTGAAATCTTAGGACTAAAGAATGTTTTGGAATGGATGTTTTGAGTGTGAAAGGATGCCCAATTTGGTCGACCATATTAATTTTAACAGTACCCTACTTCTATGGGAATTCCAAATCCACGTTTCGAGTTCTCACTTCAAAAAAAAAAATGGTTGTGAATTTGAAATAGCGTGCGCGAAACTTGTATAGTAGGAGTGGGCATATAAAAGATGATGCGTCTAATGATCATTTTGTCTAACTCTTATTTGATGCACCTTGATCCCCTGAGCATTTGAACAACAATTTTGTCCAAAATCAGCCAAAAAATGAGAAGGTGACGCCCAAAATCCAAATTTGAGGGGGGGGGGTCTGTAGAGGGTCTGAAAATGATAAATGTGTCAGTTCGCTGAATTACATAGCCACATTGTAGCAAAGTTAGGTTAAATTTTATTATGTTTTTTGAAGGTCAAGGAATCATTTTTATGAATTTCGTCAGATGTGCGATTTTTCGTTTTCATAAACTTAGCCATTTTACGTAAAATTACGCCATGAGGGCGCTTTGTGCCGGCCACGACCCTACCTTACCAGGGGTTTTGTATATTTTTTGTGTAGAATTGGAGATAGGCCGTATTAAAGTATATTACTTCGACAATTTTCCGCACATAGCTCTTTTTCGTTAATGGCCACAGTGGCCAATTTTGTTATCAATTTGAACAATGTCTCTATAAAAACAAAGGGGCCAAAGTTTCGTTGACCTACCACAACCCTATGGCATCAGAATTACCTAAAGATGTATTCAATTAACTGGCTTGCCACAGCGAAAACCGTTCAGTTTAAAAGACTCTTAATTTCTGGAGTAGTACTATCAATTATTACCTTTAGGATAAGTTTTCATTCAAATGATTGCAATAAGAAAGGCACATGTACCTGTTAATGGCAAAAGCCGCCCTCATAGCTGAATTTGAACCAAAAGGCCATTTTTAACTGACGCGTAGCTCTGACACTGCTGACTTTACAAAGGGATTCCTTTGACTCAAATAGATTTTTTTATGTTTAGGATACCAAAATGGCTCACATGTCATATATATGTACGGAGAAGGGGAAAAGGAGACGAGGCAGGATAACAGGGGAAGACATGTAGTAGAAAAAAGAATGAATGCGAGTGGGGGGGGGAGAAATGGGTAGAAAAGGGGTGGTCCAACATAGTAATTGACAATTTATCCTTTTCCGACCCTTTTAGAGACCCTCTTCAGACCCCCGCCTTAAATCACGTTTTTGGCGGGCACCTTCTCATTTTTTGCAACGATTTTGTACAAATTTGGTGTCACAATGCTCAGGGGATAAAGCTGGCAATCATACGAGTTAGGACAAAATGATCTGAAATATCATTATTTTTCTCCCCCTGTATGGCTCACCACTCTATTTATATATGGGGTTTTGGGTGAAGACCCTTCTATCAAGATTAAAAATGTATCGACATAAATCGGGTTATATCCCCCTTGTAAATTGTGACTTGTTTAAAACATCTATATTGAACCATGAATTCAGGCACCTTAATATGTCACACGGTCACCATGATGACAGTTAAGTCACTGTACTGTAAATGGTTGAGCCATGTTGTTAACTTAGTTGCTTGACACCATCATGGTCAATGTCAAGTGAAAATGAGAATTTGACTTGTTCCTTAAAGGATGAAGCAAAATCAAGCTTGTTTAAAACTATAAGTTTACCCCTTGGAACTGGCCCCCGACCCGCCCCCCCACCCCAAAAATGATTTGCAGTTTAATTATAAGAAGCCAACTCTTGGTGGGAGAGGGAAAAAAAATTCCAAAGTAAAATTTGGAAGTACAAAGGGTCAAAAATCCCCTTCAATTTTTTGTTTTTATATGCTCACCTGATAAGATTTCACACCGATAAAAAGATCTGATCTACATTGCATGCATGGGGAGGAGGAAAAAAGTTAAGTTAGGCATGTATCCCCCTTCTCACTTGATCTTTTTTTACGTATAAATTCTCCCTCGAAATCCTCCATCCCCCTGGCTAAATAATGACCCCTCCCTATGGCTGAGAATTCCTTTTTTTGGGGGGTACAAAAATTGGGATATTTCTCTATGTATTAATCAACTATGAAATCTCAACCTGTTTATATACTGAAACTAAGTCAAATCACATTTTGTTTTCATCACTTTTTAACCAAATACAATCGTGAGAGTCTAAATCAAGGTTGGCACAAAAAGTATCTTCGGCAATGTTTTTCGATGACTATTGTGCCAAAGTTCGATAATTTTAAAGTTGTCAAAATATACATTTTGTTGCCTAGGTTCTTGCTCCTCTTTCATGTTGCTTGCAAAAAGGCGTGTAATTAAAATAGCCCGATACGAGAATGCCCGAAGATGCAAAAACCCCTAACTAAAAGTTGCACTTCATGGAGTTTCAAAGGGCACATTGCAGTGTATTGCAACACTACCATGCAGACCATAATTAATATTGCAAGTAGGCTTACACGCTCATTCAGCTGGTAACCATCTTTGTGTAAAATCAATTACACACAGATTCTTGTGTTGTACCACACAGTGACCATTGAAAAGTTCCATAAAGTGCAAGTTTTGGTTTTGGTGGTTTGTGTCTTTCGGGCATTATATTTTGGTCATTTTGCACGCATTTTACAAGTGAGGTATTAAATGAGAGAGTAAAGCATAGGCAACAAAATGTAAATTTCGAAAACTTTCCAAATTATCAAACTTTGGCACAATACTGATAAAAAAACATGCCGAGATATTTTTTGTGCCAACTGTATATGAAATCACTACATATACTGAAATATCAGACTTTCTTTAATTTCTGTGTCAAATCACATCAAATACAGAATGTGGAGTTTCTGCAAGGATTGCGACACTTTAAGCTTGTCAATGATGTTTTGTTGCATCATGGGAAATTTGCTGAGGACAAATTCAGCTGCAAGTCATTTTTCATTACCAGTTATAAAATCTTATGTTGCATATTGAAAGTCATCAGAATCACACTGAGAATCTGTACATGGACTATTTCTATGCTTCCAGTGTTTCTCCAAGTCTATAAACTTTTAAATTAATCGGCCAGTCTAGAGGACTTTTGCAATAATGTGAAACTACTGAACTGTACCAGCAAGAGAATCACTATTGTGTTGCCAAGATTTTATGTCGACCTAATTCTACAGACTCTGGTGCGTACCCAACAAGAACTTTGAATATTTATTAATCTTTCCCTGGAGATGGCCAGCGCAGGCAAGTGTTGAAAAAAAAACCATGCGCTTGGCTGGACTTATTGAGCCAGCCAAAGTGCACATTTTTTTAAACACTTGCCTGCACTGGCCATCAGGGAAATAAGATTTTATATTCTTCCTTGTCTACCTGGCGAACTATGCAGTTAAAGTTTCACAACAAGAACTTTGTTGAACTTTTGAGGTGTTGTGTGTTTGTAAATAGGTAAGAAATATAAAAAAAATGTGTTAGAATTTAATATTTTTTGTACTTTGTGATTAATGATCATATCAGATTTCATTATTTGAAAATCACTGTTTTAAATTACACATTGGTTCAATCAATCTTCTTACAAAGAGTCATTCTGATATTTGTTTTATAAACCACAGGAAGTTGTTTTCTGACCTTTAGGTATTCCCGTCACACAACCTATGGATTATTCCTGCTGTGTTGGACCCCATGCAAATAGTTCTTTTATTTTTAGAGCAATTTAAGCAGTGGCGACACATTTATGACAACTGATATAAGTATGGAACATGCAAGAGCTTTCCTCTGCAAAAATCCATAAAAATCTATTGCAGGAATCTTGCAATAGGCCACAAAGCTCATGATTTGTATGGTTATACACCCTCTAGAGTCCATTTCCCATAGAGAACATGTGAAACTAGATTTTTTAAGAAGAATAATATTGCCCGCAATGAAATTTCTAAAATTTACACAGGATGATGTCATGAACAAATAATGGCTACATTAGTTTTCAAAAGTGTGTCCCATTTAGATTTTTTGTTTTATTCTGGTTTTGTCAAAATAAAGAGACTCTCAAACAGCTGTGTAAAGTCTGGCTAAATGAGATGAATAGGTGTAGAGTCCCCAACCGAGTTGCTTCAATCAATCATTGGGACAAAGATGAACTTGTTGAGGGTACTTTACATATATTAATTAGTGGTTGCCCCCACAATGCAGAACTTCTACCTGTTTTCGCGTGACAGCCTCACTTTAGTAGCTGGTTCATCGTCATACATCCCCAACTGCATACCATTAACCTGTTAAGCACTTCTTGGCTTTGGTCAGGAGAGTCTCACCATCGCCACACACATATGTGAAGTAACCCTCTGCTGGATTGGTACATGATTTTTTCAAATGGTGATTTTAGCCTCAGACACATGACCTCTGACCTGAGAACAGAGAAACAATAAACAGTCAATGTTGCTACAAACAAATCCGGACCAGTATGAATCACCAATTTAACCGCTGAGACATAGACACTGTCTCAAACAGCATTCTGGTTGGCTAATACACGATTTTGCACGATCTCCCAATAATGCATCTCGTTAAGGGCAACGAGAGATTTAAGTCATCCATATTTTTCGTGAGATGTAGTGATTTCATATTGAGTAGTTACTTGATAGATTCCCTACCTTTTGGTTACAGATAACCAAAGGTGATTGTGTAATCTTATATTTCACAATGAAACATAGGCGGATTTTGTCTAAATTCTCCTTACGAAATTAAGAAATTTCACATTTTGTACTACAAGACACAGTTCTCCTTATCCTTACAGATTGGGTTATTTTGATACAAGCTTTACCCCATGTCAAAATCAGAATTTTCACATTTTTTCGGGACAAAAAAAACCCCTGTTTTTGAAGTAGCGCGTTGGCAACTTTTAAGTACCCATTTCCATCTGGGACCTTCTGTTCCAGGCTCAAGTCAGCTAAAAACATATGGTTAAGAGGTATATCAATACCAGAAAACTTACCCTCGCTGTGAGTTTGGCACTAAGTTTGTGCAATCGTCCCGGCAGGTGACTAAGTAGGGCACGTCAAAATACCACCTTTTGTCGAAATTTCAACATCAAGCCTCGGTTTGTTTTTGTTCCTTTGATATTCTTCACATTGCGAAGATTAACCTTTTCCCCACATTAAAAAAAAAAGGTACTTTGTTCGTAGTTTTTAGGTACTTGCCTGGCGACGTGAATAACAACAGAATTTTTTGTACCACTGACTCTGGTACTACTTCCCGGAGGGAAATGGGTACTTACGGATGCATTAATGGGGTATCGTGCAAATCATCTATTGCATCATTACAGCTTATGCGAACTAAACTCAAATTAAATTCAATCCAGTGCAAATCATTTCCTAATTGATTCACACCTGACCTATGTAACAATAACTTTACACCACTTGGTTTAAAAGTTTGCTACATCCCACTCTCCCAAGCCACCCACCTTTTGTTTTACTCAGTTTGATTGAACCTTTTGAGAACGACTGACTAAAGGTCGTTTCCGAATGTCCCTTTGGGACCCCCTGATTACCCCGGAAGTAGTATCGATTTTGATATCAGATGAACGTCTAGTATTTTTCTCATTGTTTGTCTGACACTTTGACCCCCAAATCCATTTCTTCCCAAGATAATAACCAAAACTTAGAATGTTTTGGCGTTCTCGGCTTTCGCGCCTCGCTATATGCAAAGAAATAAGCTGTGGGCCGCCCCATGACCTTTGACCCGGCACGTGACCTTTGATCTCATCAACCTATGAGGGATTGCATGGCACCTATGACAAAGTTTGGTTCCAATTGAACTTCAGTTCCCTCAATTAGATCAATTTTTACATGTTAGCCCATTTTTCAACTTGACCTCACATGACCTTTGACCTTTCAAACATGACCTTTGACCTCATCAACATATGAGGGATCCATTGTCAACTATCAGAAGCTTGGTTCCAATTGAAGTTAACTTTTCAATTAGGTCAGTTTAAAAAAACTTAACAATTTGTGACACACACAACCCACACACCTCCACACATACATACCACGCACAAGATTGCTAGTGTCCCTGCCACGTTATAGCTGGCGGCCCACAAAACCTCCGTTTTAGTGGTTAAACCATCAATATTAGCAACAGTATTAGCACAGGGCTTTGCAACAGCATTATTTAATTGGCATCTACAAATCAAAACCGAAAGTTGGTTGTTTCCTCACGGTACTGATGGGGTGATGTTCAAGTGCCAGGCTCTCATATCAAGTAGAGACACAATACACATAAATCGGAACAACCCCCTTTAAAGGTGCAACAAGAGAGTTCACATATCAGTGTCCCTTAAAATCGATAGACTGGGATTTTTTGCTTCTGCTGTAAAGCTTGCCATCAAAAATCCCCATGTGAAAGGATAAGGCTATAGGAGCAAATACGAAATTCAGCCTGTTTTATATTGAAATATAAGCAAAATCGAAAATCACTTTGTTCCTCTTTAAAGCCCTCAGATTTTGTACATTAATGCATTTCAATGTGTATTTTGAAAACCATCTTTACATGTTAGTATCCTTATCATACTTGATAATAATTTTAATTTGTTTTTTGAAATTTAACTGAGGCACCAAATAGTATGTCCTAAATCTCCAATTCTGGTAAAATTATCTACTGAAGATTTCTTGTGGCTCACAGAAAAACAATATTTCTGTTTCCATTGCTTAAAGGGGGTGGTCGATTTAAGATGATAGAAGTTTTCATCTTGATAGAATGCCTTCACCCAAACACCCCATCTGTAAGTTTCCACCATATTTCAATCCGTTTGATGTGACAGCTAGAAACGTGATTTTTGAGCCCCATATAGTACTGTGGAAAATTAACATTGGTCGACAAAAGGAGTACACGTTCACTCAAACTCCCAAACAAACATCATTTAGCCCTACATTTCACAGAGTAATGAGAAAAATACAGCTTCTCTGATATCAAAATTTTGACCACTGTCGGTAAATCTTGTGGCGTCGTGAGTAGGCTAGTGCCTATGAGCGATCAGGTCCATGGACCTTTAAAGCATATATCATGAACTCAAATAACTTACTCTTTACTTTCGTATAGCGCCGGCCTTTGAGGAGTGAAAGAGAGGGGGCTACTCGGAGGGAGTTTAGGAGTGGTGGAGGGTGTTTTACCCACTCGGGGGAGGGGGGGGGTGCTTGTGAGCATGTCACACCAAAGGCAACCAGCTTTCAATTTAACATGTATCAAAAATAGCTTCGCTATCTGGCCAAAAGAAGAGCTCCCACCATTGGTAAAACCCGGCATGTACATACACATGTCAACAACGTTGCATGGTCTAGTTTATCCATATGGTGGGGCTATTTTAATTGGCTAAAACATTGTCACAAGCCAAGACTGCTAAATTTTGCACCTTACACTTGTCTAGCAACTCATTTTACATCTACTTAACAAACTTTTGCCAGTCTCGAGTGTACACACATTTTAACAAGCCTCCATTAAACACTACCTTTGCCTCTCGGCCATTGTCCTGCTGCCCCCCCCCGCCCAACACACAACAATACAGGCCAGCTAGTATCACTAATGTTTGGAAACAAGTTGACAAAACAAGTTGACTTACCGAGGTCAGGTGGAGGTCACAAACTGTTTCCGCTAGTTTTGTACAAACAGCTCCTTTTTAAAGGGATTAGCAGGCAATTTGCTATCCCGAAACACCAAAAAAATCTCAAATTCCATATTTTTTATATTTTGTTACTGGCATGGAAGCGAACATAACCTGGCAAGTGGTGGGCTTGAATCCGTGTATTAAAGGCAAGGCAGTAATTTTTATCTGATTCTGGTAATTTCTATATGTGCGGATCAAAATTCCCAACTCGAGATCAAAAATCCTTTCCCGGTGAATATCCACAGATTTTCAGCGCGATATTGTACACCATTATCAATACAGTTATTGATCGTGTTCTTTCTGTACTGGTTGGACACCACAATCACCTGTTTAAGTGCAGATATTTGAGACGCCGTCGGTGTATGTCCTATTTGGGGGGAGACGGTATGACAAATTTCCTCAAATACTTCATTTTTTCACTATTTGGTGGTTTGTTTCTACCTTCAATGTGCAACGAGAGATTTGAGGCACCCAGATACTTGTGTCATAATAGTGATTTCATATGGATTAGACACTCATAGAGCCTCTTCTTGTACTTTTGGCTACAGACCTGTCATAAAAGAGAGAACCAAAGGTGATTTTGACTTGCTTATATTTCAATAAAAACATAGGGCTGAATTTTGTATTGGCTCCTATCTCGATCAGAAATTTTCACATTTTGTATCAAGAAACATTTCCAGGTTAATCCTTTCAGATGGGATAATTTTGTGGGAACTTTACTCAGGGCAAAAATCCGAATTTTCACATTTTTAGGGACACCTGTTATTTGAATCTCTCGTGCACCTTTAAAGCCCGTTATATGGAATTGTACATACTTATCCCTGATTATAAGTTAAAAACAAGCATTTTCCACAATTTTTTATCTCTCACCTTATCGCTGCTAATCCCTTTAAGACAGTTCTGGGGACGTAGCCAAATACATGTAAGAAATCAATTGAGGTGCTCAAATCTGTATGGAATTACTCTGACCCAATATTGGGTGCCTCAAAATCTCCTCGTGCACCTTTAAACCTCCCAACGTGCTGGAAATTGTAGAATATCAAACTCCTTCCCTGGAATGTTTTTCAAGCCAGGCATGTACCCAATGGATGAACTTATGGTAAGCACCTTTAAGGGGCATTTCGTGATCCACAGCCCCTCGTCCCCCCGACTTACTAAAAACGTTGAGATTTTTATATCATATGAACCGTTAGCCCTTAGAATCTCCACGTGCCAATCTTATGTGCAAATTCGGTCGCATCTATATAAGAAATTCGAATTTTGTTTTCTGTCCGTAAACAGACAGGAATTACAGCACAGTAGCCTATGGAACTGTGGGAAACAAGCAAGTGCCCATAACACAAAACCGCAAGATCGGGATGACCAAATTTTGAGAAAAAGCTTTTCGCAAGGATATCTAGTGGAAATCAATGAAATACAACAGAAGGCTGAATCACAAAGGCTCCTTTAACCAATACCTAAACAAGATTTCTGAAACAAAACAAAACAAAAAAGAAACAAAACACCACACCATCTGCCATTAAAGCTGTACTGTACCAGAAGCTAATCTTCCTTGGTACTTCTCTGCTGGTAACTTGCAACATCTGCCGCATAGTCTGTCTTGTTGAGGGCGATGCACAGAGCCCCACTTGTGGAATATCAGCGATGAAACAAATCTGTAAGATATAGAAGTAGAATATTATGTAGAAAACTTTTTGTTGCAGAGACTTGGTCTCTGGTTTGGATAACAATCATGCATGAGTATAAATAATGTGAGACGACCATCAGTGGTCCTTGGACTTAAATACACGGGTGTTTTGTTGTTGTAACATTTAAGGTGCATTTTGTGATCCTAGGCACCTCATTTTTGTTATTAGTTCAATAGATATATTCACAAGAAAAGGTCATTTCCAAATATCAGTTGATTCTGATGATGGGTTTTGATGTTATGACTAAATGCTTCCTCATGGCGCCCCATAGGCCACTGTAACATAATTTCTGTCCGTTTGCAGACAATATACACAATTATGAATTTCTTCCAGAGTATATAGATTTAATTTGCACTAAGATTTTAGGTACACTACTTAGTGCAAACGGTTAGATGATATGAGATCTCATTGTTTGGCTAGTTGGGGGGTAGACAAAATGCCCCTTTAAAGAGACATATAGAGGACATTTCCCAGAGAGAAGCGCCCTCAATTTTTTTTCGAACCCAGGTTTTTTGCATATTTGGAATGCTTACATTATATCACACCTGAATTGAATAAGCCGCAAACCGCGTCTTAATGTAATAAGATGATTAATTTTATTATTTCTGGTCGTGCACGACAGAAAATTCAAAGCATGGTTTCTTAGGGTCGATTCAAGGGAAACGGAGTAGAAAAAAAAAAGGAAGGTTTTTCTATTTCACTTTAACTTGAAGCTCACATCCACACTGGGTCAAATTCAGCTCCAGTTCCCAAGTGGTGTATTATGAGCAGCCGTATCTGTCACCTAAAAACTTCTTACGAGTACGGACCAGTAGGCTGGCTTTAAAGGTGCAACAATAGATTTGAAGTCATCCATTATTTCTGTGATATATATGATTTCATAAGAATTAGACGCTCACTAGATTCCGTACCCTTTATTTGGTTACATAAATAACTAAATGAAAACACAAGGTGATTTCTATCTGCTGTATATTTTTCAATAGAAAATTTCAATAGACCAAGTTCAATTGGTCAGAACTCTGTGATTTTGAGTGTGCTCCTCTATGGTTCTGAAAGCTGGACCTTCTGAAGGCTGGGACAATAGGATCATGGCAGCAGAATGTGGCTATGAGGCGCATGCTTAATGTAAGCTGGAAGGATAAGAGAACAAATGCGAGCATCCTTGAGCAGCTTGTGTAAAAAGGACAGTTGCTTTGTGTATGTATAAAACTCAACTGAGTTATTTTTGTCACCTAAGTCGAGGCAAGACGGACCGCCCTTCCCTCTCGCTCTGCAAATCATCGAAGGGAGAGTAGAAGGAAACTCAAGAGAGGAGACGAATAACAATGGTTCTCTAACATCAAGGATTGTACACAGGCTACGGTACATACAACTAGATAATTGCGCAAGACAGAACTGTAAATGGAGGCGATTAGTTATAAACTGTGCAGAAGTTGTCGCCAATCGTCGTATGTGACGGAGGCAGCAAGGCCAGTGCAAGGCCATATGAAACATCTACCTAATTTTCGGAATATAAGCCGCGCGGCGTATAGCGAGGCATAAAACTCGCCGTATTGAAGATTCAACCTTACACGTCTAAGCCGCAAACCGCAGAATAAGCCGCACAGCGAAGGCCGACTTTATATCGTGTTACACGTGTACATCTAGAAACAACGTATTATTCATTTTATAAGCAATTACATTCAATTATGTCGCACAGCGACTATTTTTATATTTTCTAAATATTTTTATAAATATATTCATGAACATGAAAATCCATGGGAGCAAAGTCCAAGAAATACGCGAAATATTCCCATTTTTTTCAAAACCTCTTCGTTATACGTTTTTTAGGTATGTTTTCACTTCAGTGGCTATATTTTTGTACAGTATCATAGTTGTCATAATAAATATGCAGAAGAGACTAATAATGGTTGGCGTCGCCCTTTGACTATTCACTATCCTCCATGGAAGCTACGCCTCCTGCGGAAAGAGTTTACTACCAAGGAAGACGGAGCCTGTTGAATTCGTACCACGGAACTATCACGTCCCGAAGGGAATGACCTCCGGGGGGGGGTCTGGATCCGGAAACCCACTCCTACAATACCATTATCAGCATCATCATATCTAGTTACCATCACTAATTTCGCAAATCTGTTTGTATTAACCTTCAATTGTTTGTTTACTTTTTATCTCTATCGACAACATTTAATGTTTTTATATACATTTATCCTTTAAAGAAGAGACTAATTTTTGGTGTGGGTCGCACCCTTTACTAGTAAATAGTCCGCACCTCCTCGGCTATATAGCTGCATTTCGTATTGCTCCTAAAGAAATTAAGAAATTTAATAATTTGTGTAAAAAGAAACAGTTTCTCAATTAATCCTTACGATGGGCTATTTTTTAATATGAAGCTATTACAAACACCAGTGCCAAATACGAATTTTCAAATTTTTTTCAGGACAGCCTGTTTTAGTTAAAATCTCTCATGCACCTTTAAAATTGCTATTTAGCACTGTTTTGAGTGGGGAGGGGTCAAATGGAGCCTTTATAGTAAGAATTCCCAGAAGCAAAGGAATGGGTCTCATTAAGTACTTTTTAAGGTGCTTGTGGTTTACTTAGATCGGATGGTCTTATATAGGGTCAAATCTCGGAACATGTAATGATAATGGTTAATCAACCTGGACAAGTTACATGGGCTGATGTGTAGGTGTGATTGTAGAAAAGAGTGGTTATATTGTGGGAAGACTTCCATATGTACCCCCCCCTCGTATATATTTACATGATAGCAAAATTTATTTTAATTTTAGGCCTTTTTTGATCAACAGGCGGTTCTTCGAACGCAGTGTCGCCTGATTGCCGATCACTTTGTGATGAAGTTTGGCAAATGAATTATTCAAAGAACAAAATGCACTGGAGAGAATTTTAAAAAGGTCACAATGGGATCACAAAAGTTACATGAAGTCACCAGGTCAATGAGGTCACCCCACCCCGCCCCACCGTCCCACCACCCTTCCCCTGACTCACCCCCTCCCCGATGTTCTGCCACCCCCTCACCGACGCACCCCCCTCCCAGACGCAACCCTCCCCGACGCACCCTTCCCCCGATATACACCTCCCTTCACTGGACACCCCCCCCTCTCTCCCCTTCGCACCCAGCCGACCCCTACCCCGGCACACCCAGTTGTGAATGGACCAAAGGTCACATGAGGTCACCAAGGTTCACATGGAGGGTCCACAAGGTCACATGGGGTCCAAAGGTCACATGGGGTCACAAAGGAATGGGGTCACAAAGGTCACAGGGGTAAAAAAGGTCACATGGGGTCACAAAGGTCAAGGGGGGTCACAAAGGTCACATGGGGTACACAAAGGGGTTCCAACATGGGGTAACAAAGGTCAATGGTGTCACAAAAGTCAGTATGGGGTTAAAAGGTCATATGGGGGTCACAAAGGTCCACATGAAGTCACCAAGGTCACATGAAGTCACCACGGTCACAGTCACAAGGTCACCACAAGGGGTCACATGAGGTCATCAAGATCACAAGAAATCACCAAGGTAACAAAGGTCACAAAGTCACTAAGGTAACCAAGGTCACATGAAGTTACCCCGCCCCTCGCGACGCCCCCACCCTTCCCCGGGGCACCCTCATACCCACCACACACCCGACCCCCACCCACAGGAACACACCCAACCCTCCCGAGTACCCCGACCCTCCAACGCCACCCACACCCCCTACACGAGGCACCCCACTCACCACTAACACCTTGCAACCACAGTCGTAACACCCCACCCTGCCCCCCCCAACACCCCACCTGCCTCCCTCCCAACATCCACCCTTACCTCCTATCCAACACACCCTCCCTTGCCCCTCCCCAAACCCCCACCCTTTCCCCCCCAACACCCCACCTGACCCAGCTTCCCCACACCCACCCATTCCCCCTCCATATGTTCACACACAAGATGTATGGTATATTAGTTTTGCATGTAGCCCAAAGAAATTTTGCATATCGAGTTACCATTTTAGCGATCAGCAATTACACATATTTAATTAGACTCATTGAATACCTAAGCCGCGTGTATCAGGGAACTTTCAAATGGCAAAGAAGATGCGCACCCCAATGGGTTTAGTTTGCATGAGGACATTTGCATATCCGATGGGTTACCGTTTCAAAATAATGCGATTACGCTGATTTTTGCATTTTTAATAGCTCATTGTATATGTAATTTGTTCGAAATAGGCCCAACATCTAATCAGGTCGAGAACTCTTTAACCCGCCTCCTTCCACCAAGTTACATCAGGATACACCTACGGAACTCCAGATAACTTGCACACACTTCTTGCGGGTAAGGGTTATCATTGTGACGGCATATAAGCTAATTAAAATTCATTAATAAGCAAATAATGCAGACAAAAGCTACGTATAATATTCTGGCACCTCACTCTATCACCCTACAAGTGTGAAAAATCGGGAATTAGCGTTTTAGACAGCCAGAGCATTTCAACAAAAGGTTTTTAACCGAAAATTCTTAAAAATATGCAGAATTAGCTCATTAAAAATCATGAATATGCAACTAATCATGCAGCCCAAACCTACAAATAATATTGCGGCACCTCATTCCATCATTCTATCAAGTTTGAAGTAACATCGGGCGGATAGCGTTAGCCCGCAGAGCATTTTTAAAAAGTTAAAACGAGTCATACGGACGGACCAATAAGGACACACAGAAATTTGGACTAGTATGTGGGCCATCATGAACATTCGAGGGGGTCACCTTGGAAGTCTTGCCTATTGAGGTATCTCGCATCATGTTACAAGGACCCCTCTTTTCCAAGGATTCATGCCATGTGTAGACATCAGTGGCGTAGTCAGATTTTGTTGACGAGGGGCGCACAGATTGGGCAGGTACCGACACATGTATTGTATTATTAGTATCCGACAACAAATTTTCCCAAAATTTGTTTGACCAAATTTTTCTTACGCGCCTACAATTATGGAAGAAGGGGGGGGGCAATTTTAGCCATCCAATACGGTGAGTAAAAAAAAACCCTACATTCAGAATAAAAAATAATTAAAATAGTTAAGAATTGTTTTTGCTAAATGTTGCTATGGTTATAAAGGATAACAGCTTTTCAGAAAGTTATTTGGTGTCATTTTGGCTTTTGAAGAAAGAAAGTTTAGGCTTTTGCTGAGACACTTCAAAATCCTGTTTGGCCGATTTTGAGCAATGGACAAAGACCCCTGCATCGTTTACATAAAGTAAAATGGTCTTCAGCAGTGATGTGATTAGTTCAAACATTTAACACCAAATTATGCTGAAATAGAAGGTGGGAGGAGTAATTGAAGGAGTATAAAATAATATCCCCAAGAGATTACAAAAGAAAAATGATAAGTAGAAAAAATGTTCAATTTCCTGAATAAGAAATTCAGATAGCTGGTGTAAGACAAAAGTTTACTTTGGTTCAGCAAGATTCATGGTATTAACCTACAGCGAAACTTGGTAGCAAAAGTGAAACCCTTAGAAAGTTTTTGTATTCTGCTTGAAAAACAGCAGTTGCGATAATGAATTTTAAGGGTTAATTCCGATTTATTTACAGGAAACTCAGCTTTCGTTCTTCTGCAATTTATGACGCTGAGTATACTGTATTTGTGGCAAAATAATTACCTTAGAGATGTAAAACAAAAATCTCTGAGCATTATGGCCCGGTTCATGAACTGAGACATTGATTATGGAGTGATTTCCATAACTGAATCTTTATGATTGGAACAATGGTAATTTTAATTTTTGAAGGATATTTTTACTATAATTATGTTACAAAATAGACCAATTTTATTCAAATGATTATGTTTTTGTCGAGAAAAAAATACGCGATACGATCTGAAATTGCATGTGTGAATTGTCTTTGCTATAAGTTGTGTTATGATAACGTCGGTGTCAGTCTCTCCGCATGTATGGCTAAACGGCCAAACTGAATAATTTTAGGGTCTCTCCGCAAAATTGACATAGTTTTCTGAACCCAAGTCGAAAGACACAAATAAACATCTTTGAAGCTGTTTAATGCTCTGTAAACAACCAAAGCAAACATTGAAGCAAAACTAACGTTTAACGTTGAAGAAAAAATCTTTACTGAATGTAGGGTTTTTATTGACTCACACTGTAAAAAACGGGTATAATAGTATTGACCAATAAGCTGTGATTATTACAAAAGTTACATGAATCTCGCATCATGCACCACTCACTCACAAAACAACACCAATTCCAGCTTTTTAGACAATGTACCGACGGACCGTTTATGTACCAACAAAACATCTCGGTAGGGGGGGGGGGGGGGACACGTTGCCCCTGCCCCCCCCACCGCTGGCTACGCCAATGGTTAGCCATGCATGTTACATTTGTCGCTCAATGCAGTTCCAAAGTGGTAACTTGGACATTGAATATTTTTTAGGGAGAGCATGGTTAGGGTATTGCCTTTGGTGCAGAAGGTCTGGGTTTGAGCCACGGTGGGGTCACTTGCTGGGTACTAAATTCTGGATTTGATTGAAGGCAAGTAAAGAAATAAACCAGTTGATCGTCAGGACGCAAGCTATAAGCGTTACTTTCAGAGATACACTGCCGATTTTCCAATGTTGAGGAACAAGGCTGAGATCTTCACATATTTAGAATGTTTTAGATAACATACATTGGTTGGGCATACTGCTTCGTGAAATATAACGAGAACAATATTCGCTGATTTGACAATAATTATGAAATGGATTTTTAATGTTTACTCCTTTTGATAACGATCACATATTAATGACTTAATACATGATTGGGACAAAGGCTTGGGTCAAGGTGGTTGGCGCTTATACCTCAACATTGTCTATGGGCTCAGATGATGGCGGCCAAGCGCTTTCATATAAGCAACTCATCAAAACGAACAAAAATCACTTTGACATGACAGATGTACTCTGCAGCTTCTCGACAGTAGAGGTCAAACGTTGAGGTTAGTGAGTGCCGCTAGACGTTTAGTAGCTGCTGGAGGGTTTTTTTAGCTTAGATATATTGGTTGTTTCTCTTTAAATGCTTCAGTTGTAGTGATGTTTTTGACGAGGTTTTCGGTAGTAGACAGTTCCTATGAGTTTATGGTACATCAGCCCGTGCGGAGTTCACATGGGTGTTAACACCAAGTGGGTCTATGTCTTGTTTTTTTATTTTCAAAGATGCCCGCCCAGTCTAATAGAAGATGGCCACCAGGATATTCATTGTGGAAATTGATCTATATGCAAGAAGGTTGAGAAATACTCAACAAAAAAATGAAGGAAACTTCTTTAAACTACTATGAGAGTTCAAGGTGCTCCGAAGTTTTGTTGACTTGTTTTCCCACCCTTTTTTTTAGCCTCTTTTGTGCGCCGTTGGTGTTTTTTTTTCAAAAAACAAAATAACAAAAAAAAAAATCAGTGCGGCGTCCAAAATCGGAGCGGGCGGGGACCAGGGGACCAAAGTATTTCTTTACTTGGCCTATGAACTATTGATTAAAACTGGACTTCCGCTCTCCCGGGGTCATTTGGATAGGCAAATGAACCATGAGAATACCCGTCCTTCAGAGGGGAGTTAAGCAATCGGTCCCATACCCACATGGAGAATCACACCTGTATAGCAGCCAGTTTCGATTAAAGAGTAGGGTGAAAACCCCTGGCTTGCCCCAATTCAGCCGGATCCCTGGGCATCATTGGAAAGCGTGTCGGAACACTGAAGATCTACATGTAAATAGACACAAATAAAATCAATTAAATAGTGGGTTTCCTCATGTTCATCCTACACTGGCGGATTCAGGGGGTGTTTTTTGGGGCGTAGCGCCCCCCGGTAATTTGGCCAAAATCTTGTAAAAATCAGACAATTTGTTTACCATAAATACCCCAGAGAGTTCCGCCCCCCGGTAATTTCGGATTTTAAGGGCGTGGATCGCCCTGATACCTGAACAATTGGAAGAAGAAAGATGTTCAGACAGGTAGGGATTATGTATTTTTTAAAAATAAAACAAACAGGTAACTGACTACTGGTTACACTCATTCCACCAGCTTTGAAACCACATTTTGTTTTCTTACATTTTGTAAAATATTATAAGCCTTTCAGCACAAAGTTTTGGTTACATGTAACTTTGGAACATGTCATCTTTGAAGATTGTTTATACAGAAGCATGTGCGTGCATTACAATTTACAAAACCTGAAATTGTAGCAAATGGTAGCGTCAACTAACTCTGGGAATTGATCTGCAAGTTGCGTTGCCACGGGAACTTTGTCATAGCCATCATCACTATTAATATTGATATCATAATTCTTGTTCACAACGATATAATGTTTGATTTTGTAAATGATTTTCAGCTCGACGTTGAAGAAGACAAGTCTGGTTGTGCAGATGTCATTATCTGCAAGAGTATAAGAAATGATTATGGTTAAGAAAATTACAAGTGTTTATTTCTCTACACACACACATTTGTGTGACACAAAAAACCAAATAGTGTGGGGTATGTCAAGTCTAGATGTTGTGTGGCTGTTTAAAGGAGCTTGTTCCGCTTTATGTGTATTGTGTCTCTACTTGATATGAGGAGCCCGGCACTTGCACACTAAACCCCATACAAGTACCATGGGAAACAAACTGCGGTGTGATGCGTACACGCAATAAGCATGGTGCAAAGCCCTATTCAATTAATGTGCTAATACCTGATGGTTAAAACCACTAAAACGGCAATTTTTGTTTATATCTTGGGAATATTAAAATGGAATTTGAAGGCTCAATTTCAGGACGACAATTGAAAAAAATACGGCCTTTCATCTGATAAACAAATAGATACTACTCAGGGTAAATCGGGGGTTCCCAAAGACGAGATCGGAACACACACTTAATTTTTGCAACAACCATAAATGCATTCTACTAGGCCCACTAATCAGAAAAGTAGGCCTAATGTCACTTTTTTTCCTGCTGATCTTCAGATCCAGAAGGGAGCAATTTACACCTAAGGTAAAAATTTAAATTGCTCAAATGGTTTATAAAAAAAGATGTCAATTTCAACACATAATTCCATGCAAAAATATCAATTTTGAAAAATCTTCAAGGCACACAATCTTTGGTATGAATTCAGAATTCTGTCACCACGTCCTTCAACATGCAGTTTTTTATTCCATTGAGGCTGCCGAAATCACATCCAGGGTGGTAGACACAAAATACGGTATGAATTCAGTATTCTGCCACCACATCCTTCAACATGCATTTTTTTTATTCCGTCGGTTGAGGCTGCCGAATTCACACACAGGGTGGTGGCACAAAATACTAAACAGACCCTGTATGCCTCCCCAAATTCCAAATGCCCTCAAAACCCCACGATTTTGCGAGCAGAGCGAGTCAAAAATTAGGGATTTTAATGTTATTTTGTTGAAAAAAAGGTTAAAATTTCGGTAGAAAATGTCCACTTTTGCAAAATATCCCCCCCCCCATTGGGGAGGGCCGAATTTTAAGAAAAAGGTCCTCCCATAAAAAAAATCCTGGTTACGGGCCTACCTGTTTTACAAAATAAAACCTACTAGGCGGTCCCCGGGTTTCGCGATCATCTGGCTTTTTAAAGCACTACTTATTTGAAAACCGTTTTTCATGATTACCCGTCTTGTGGGGTGCTTATTGATGGGTATCATGACCACTCTGCTGTGATCTTGAATTTAAATATGTTTAAACAGGTATCCAAAAGTAGTTCTAAAATGGTGTATTGTCTTGGCAAAGCTGATTTTGAATGCATGTGATGTGGAGTACGCTTAGTTCTAGTAATTGAGTCGATGTCTGGAAAATGACAATGTTGATGATATTTGTAATCATGCTGAAACTCGCATCACCTCTACTATTAATGGTGCTGTTCCTAAGAAAAAGGTTAAGCAGGGTTCTTCTGTTCCATGGGTTACCAGAATTTTTGTAAGTTGTGTACACGTAAAAAGGTGCTGTACAAAAGGGCTAAGCAAAGCCAGTCTCATGATGCTTGGAAGAACTTTAAGGATTGCAGTAACAAGTTGAAATCTTCTATCAGAAGAAGTCATCAAGATTATTCTTATGATATTTTTAAGAATGCTGCTACTAATCCTAAAAGTTTTGGGCCTATATAAAGGCTGCTCGTAAGGATTCCCCCCGGGCAATTCCACGACAATGTCCCCTTGAACCTAAAAATTGAAATTCATTTTAATGCAACAATTTACATTGAACATGGAAGAAAGATACCTCATCTGTATAAATCTGCATTCTAAGTAATATTGAATTTTCAGTGTTTTTCTTATTTTTTATGGTTTTTGGAAAAAATGAATTTACGAACAACAGATTTTTGCAATTTTTACTAAAATTGGTGCTGTCAAATATTTCAGTCCTGTATCTATGAATATTGACCACTGAAATGTATTCATTTCTTAACCTAATACCAAGGTAGGTAACTTTTTATAACTTTTAATCAAATACAGTTATCTAGAGGGCACTTTTTGAGTTTCAAATTTTACTTCTGATTTTCCACGAATGTATGTAACGACCATGACGTTTTATACTATTTTTTCCTGTAACTAAAC